>VBSM01003203.1:735933-751240 GCA_008086735.1 Cheirogaleus medius
CTGATGCCACGGCACTCTAGACTGGGCAACAGAGTGAGACTCTGTCTCAAAAAAAAAACAAAAAGATAAAATTCAGAATTTTCACATAGCCAATCACTTCTGCAAATACAGTCATGAGCTGCATGACAACATTTCAGTCAACGACAGACCACATATACATACAATGGTGGTCCCATAAGATTACACCACCATATTTTTACTGTTCCTTTTCTATGTTTAGATATACAAATACTTACCGTTATGTTACAATTGCCTACAGTATTCAGTATAGTAACATGCTGGACAGGTTCATAGCCTAGCAGTACTGTAGGGTATAACATCTAGATTTGTGTAAGTACACTCTGATGTTTGTACAATGAAGAAATTGCCTAAGGATGCATTTGTCAGAATGTGTATCCCCATCGTTAAGATACACATGACTCTACCTGACATTTTAATACCTATTCTCCTCACCATGTTATAATTCTCATGAATATTAATGGCAGAATTATATTAAGCTTTGCTTTTGCTCTTTTTTTCTAACAGCAATTAGGCACATACTAAATGAAAATGCAATTTTAGGCTCAACTTTTGAAAATGATTGTTCTTATGTCCACTTACCACCATATCTACCCAAATTCTACACAATATAATGTAACATAAAACAAATAATAACATTAAATAGCCCAAGGCACCTATTAAAATTCTTTTTTAAAAATTAAATTTTATTGCATATATTTAAATTATACATGTTATGAGATACATAAGTAGTAAAATGGTTACCACAGTGAAACAAATTAACATATCCACCATCACACATAGTGACCCATACCCATTAAAATTCTGAAGACTAATGGTCATCCTTTGATGTTTAAGAGAGAATATTGTTATTCTTCAGAGTAACTTGTTACTTCTCAGTTCACCTAGACCAGAAAAAGTACTTTGACATGTATTATTACATTTTAAGTAACTTGACAGCAGGGCTTTTTCTTAAATTGGAGGAAAAAATTTTTCTGCACATGAATCCATATTTATAACATATGGTTACATGAAATGAGCTTATGGGAAAATATTTGTATTTTATAAGTTGTAAGAACATCGTAGACACTGAATATTTATGACTTGTTAGGTATTAAACAGAAGTATCCACAAAGTACAACCTACTGAGTCACTAATAATTTAACTAGTCATGGTCACCATCAATTGATAAGAAAGGTATTCTACTTTCATCAAAACACAAATATTTCAAAATGACACACCATAACCTTCTACCAAGAGTTCTTTTGCTGGCAGTTTTGTGTCCCTGATCAGTCAAGGGCTCACCTGACAGGTCCAGCTCCTCAGTGGAAGACAAATTGGCCAGACTCCAGCTGTCACTGCGGGCTGCCAGGACAAACTTGTGAGCACTGATGTGCCTGCCCCCAACCTTTATCTTCAGATCACTGATGAAGAAAAATATCCACAGATATAAAAAGAAAAATGTCATCATAACTAGGTATAGCTAGAAATCACAGCTGATAAATATATGAGTATTGATTGATCAACATGTATCCGCAAAAGAATTCACAGCAAAATTATGTCTTTTTTTGTATTAAATCAGGGTAATTGGGTACCCATCGCCTTGTTCATTTACTATTTCTTTGTGTTAGGGACATTCCAATTTGACTCTTTTTGTTATTTTAAAGTATACCCTAACTTATTGTTGATTATAGTCACTTTGTTATGCTATCTAATACTGTTCATTCTATCTAATTATCTAACTATATTTTCATACCCATTAACCATCCCCACTTTATCCCCACCTCCCTACTACCCTTCCCAGCTTCTGGTAACCATCATCCTACTCTCTGTCTCCATAAGATCAATTGCTTTTAACATTTAGTTCCCACATACGAGTGAGAATATGTGAGATTTCTCTTTCTGTGCTTGGCTTATTTTACTTAACATAATGTTCTCCAGTTCCATTCATGTTGTTGCAAATGACAGGAGTTCATTCTTTTTTATGGCTATATCATACTGCATTGTGCATATGTACCACAATTTCTTTATCCATTCACCTGTTGATGGACACTTAGGTTGATTCCAAATCTTGGCTATTGTGAATAGTGTTGCAACAAACATGGGAGTGCAGATATCTTTCTGAAATAATGAATTCCCTTCTTTTGAATATATACCCACCAGTGGGATTGCTGGGTCATATGGTAATTCTATCTTTAGTTTCCCAAGGAACCTCCATACTCTTCTCCAGAGTAGTTGCACTATTTTACATTCCCACCAACGGTGTACGAGGGTTCCCCTTTCTCCACGTCCTCACCAGTATTTGTGGCAAAATTATTTCTATATGATAGCACTGAATTTTGATGGGTCATATTTCTAATATGATGTTAGAAATTTTTCTATTTCTAAACTTCTAGCTTTAATTCACATGGGCTGCTCTGCTTTCAAAGACATCTTCTAATGGGATTCTTTCAAATACATCTTCTAATGAGATTCTTATGGTGGTAAACCTACAAGTAGGATGATTAATATTCATATGAAAAGTAAAAATATTTTATGTAGAATAAATCGAGGTAAAACATCAAGGAAAGAAAGATGGAAAGCTTAAAGACTGTGATGACAGCTCTGAGACTACAGTACTGCTACACTGCACGGTAATGCTCAAGCAAGGTTAAACAGAAAAACTATGAACAAATTAGCTTTGACAAAGCAGTCAAGAGTATGAAACTCAAAACCTGGGCTCCAATTTTCACTAGAAACATTCAGACCTAATATTGACCATTTTTTACTCAACCGTTTATAAAGAAATGGGGTGGAGAGAAATCTTTTCTTTTCAAAACATGTTTCTATATTTATGAAATACCATTATATAAAAGAGCTTCTTGAAAATATATTTATGTTTAACTCTGAAATGTCAAATGCTAAGGGAGGAGAGCACCTGGGCAGTTAACAAAAGCGTCAAGATGACCCATTGGGCTGACACATGTGCCATATGGCTATGTTGGCAGCAATCCAGTTATTAATTATCATCATCCTGCTTGCATTTGTTATTTATTTCCATATTTCCCTTAAAATTATTTATTAGGTTGGAAAGCCTTTAGAAACTAAATATACAGAAACTATTATATAAAATAAGAAAAGAAAAAAATACTATTACATGAATTAACCCATCCACTTAAAAGGAGACCCAAATAGAATACTGTTTCTACATAATGCTTGATACAGATGCATTTTACTCCACAAAAGTATTGTCTAGAACACATTTAATAATCACTTAAGAGGATCAACAATTCCAGTTCTATTTAAGACCAAGCTGTAACTAATTATATTAGATCACAAGATTAATAGACTATTTATTACTTCAAACTGTTAACTACTGTTACCATAGAACATTATTCATCAATAAAGAAGAAATATTCTATTTAAAACAGAATATAAAACTGTCTCAATCACATCCAGTGATAAAATTTTAAAAATTTAATAAAAACAGAGAGCTATCTATAAAGCACAAATAAATTTTAAACTCTAAATACACTTAAAAAGTATCAGATTCTAATAAATGGATTTTCACTGTCTGCACTGTTTCAGCATATGTCCAACTTTTAGCCACAAAATTATAAAAATAAGGGTTTCTAGAAAATTCACGAATGTCAGGTCAAATTTTTTCTATCTTTTGTAGTCCAACATACCAGAGAGAAATAAAGACAAGGATTTCATTAATAATTTCTAATTATAATTTTTAAAAACACAAATCAGGCTGGGCGCGGTAGCTCACGCCTGTAATCCTAGTACTCTGGGAGGCTGAGGCGGGAGGATCGCTCAAGGTCAGGAGTTTGAAACCAGCCTGAGCAAGAGCAAGACCCCGTCTCTATTAAAAATAGAAAGAAATTAATTGGCCAACTAAAAATATATAGAAAAAATTAGCCAGGCATGGTGGCACATGCCTATAGTTCCAGCTACCCAGGAGGCTGAGGCAGGAGGATCACTTGAGCCCAGGAGTTTGAGGTTGTTGTGAGCTAGGCTGACGCCACGGCACTCTAGCCCGGGCAACAGAGTGAGACTCTGTCTCAACAAAAGTAAAAAATAAAAACACAAATCAAAAATGGAAAATCTGACAAATGACGTCTATGAGGACTGTATGCAGAAACAATTCAAGGCCTACTAATTTTTTTAACTTCATTCCAGTTAATAAAAGAAGTATTTCTTTTTAAAATATGGAAACCATCTTAGCACATCCAGGGCATTAAAAAAAAAAGGAAACCAGGATGTTGCTACTGAAGAGGAGGATAAATAAAGACTTTTATGTTAGTGTTCCTTTAACACTTCAATAGAAAAAACTATAAGCTTGGTTGATGAAAGAATGGATACAGTAAAGAAGTATATATAGCCAACATTTTTAACTACCTTATGGGACAAAAGTCTTCTCCTGAACTTAAGTAAATGTACCAGTTCTTTCCACATTTCTCAACTTAAAAATCTAAAAACCTACACACCAGTCACTCCAGTTACTGAGAAGTGCATAAAAATACTATTTAAATTCTTTAACAAAATGCATGCTATGGGATAATATATATATTTGTTCCTATCTTAGTAAAAGATGTCTCCTTTAGAAATTGATTTCCCAATTTCAGGTACCCCAACTCAAGGGCTCAGTCCCCTGTGAAGGTTCTGTTCCCCACCTGATACTCAACTATAGATAACATAGGGTTTCAACCTTCTTTAGATAAAGGGCAGGTTTTAGAAGCTAGAGAAAGACCCGCTGGAATCGTAAGATCATACCATAACTGATTAGGTAAAAAGTGACAAGAAAAGGATTGCCCAGTCTCATTCCCACTGTCTCCTAGAAAAACTACAGCATGATGAATGCAAAATAAAATTACTTATTAATTGATAAGTAATTGAGAAAGTAAATGATAAGTTCTAACAGGGAAGTACTTCACAGAAGAGATGTGTCTGTAACAGAAATAAGTCAGGTTTCCCTGGGCCAGGAGGAAACAAAGTTTTCACTTGTCCATGGAAAAAGAGGGGGGAAAAACTATTAACTATATTTTACAAGAAGCTACATCTATTCCATTTATGGAACTGTCCCTTACTCAGAATATATATTTCCTTTCTTTTGATATTAGATGTTTCTTTCTTTTAGAAATGCTTAAGATGATAGATGGTAGTTCTGGATTTTTATTTATTTATTTTTTGTGTATTTTAAAAAATTTTAATTATCCTGAAACTTTAGAAGGAATTGATGTATTTTAAATGTCATAATTTATTTGGAAATCTTACTAAGTCTTATCTAGTCCAAGTATCTATCTCCCTATTAGCCCAAATCCTTCCTTCTGTGTATATTCACATTTATGTTTCTTTTCCAAGTCCACCATATCCCAATTCAGTCCCTTCTCATTTGTAGTCTGAACTAAATGCAACAACATCACAGGTACTCTCCCTGTTCTTTTCTCTTTGCTATTTAACCTATATGACATTACCAGGTTAATCTTCCTAAAACATCACTTTGATTATGAAAGTCCTAAAACTCAAAAATACTCTGCTCTGTAATTCATAGAGGATCAAGTCCAGATTCTTCACCTGAGCATCCCAATGCAATCCACTCTATCTTTTCCACCTCTCCCACTGCTCCCCTATATGCACATGTACCCAAAACTGGCCCCTCACTATCCTCTAAGGCCTCTGTATTTTCTCATCTTTAAGACTTTACTCCACCCATAATATCACTGTCTTTACCTATTAAATCCCGCCCTTTGGCCAGGCATAGGTAACTCATGCCTGTAATCCTAGCACTCGGGAGGTCGAGGCAGGAGGATCACTTGAGATCAGTAGTTCGAGACCAGCCTCAGCAAGAGAAAGACCCCATCTCTCTCTACCAAAAATAGAAAGAAATTAGTTGGGCAACTAAAAATAGAAAAAAATTAGCCAGGCATGGTGACACACGCATGTAGTCCCAGCTACTTGGGAGGCTGAGGCAGGAGGATCCCTTGAGCCCAGAAGTTTGAGGTTGCTGTGAGCTAGGCTGACACCATGGCACTCTAGCCTGGGCAACAGAGTAAGACTCTGTCTAAAAAAAACAAACAAACAAAAAACCTCAATAACAGCTAACAATTAAGCACTTATGCATCAATATTTATTAATTGAATCCTCAAAACAACCCTCAGGAAAATAGTAGTAGTCCCATTTTATACATAAGGAACCTGAGACATGTCACAGAGATCTAAGTCACACAGCTAGTTAAGTGGCCAGCTGAGCTTCTAACAGAGGCTCCAGAGTCCAACCTCGACCATCATGCTATACTGCCCACTAGTTCTAAGACTCTTCCTTTGACCATCCCAAGATAAAGGTGACTGTTCCCCTAGAAATTCCTAGACATGTAAGCCAAGTGCAGCCTGCATTAGCAATGCTATCACCTTGACTCTGACACTTTTTGCTGAAGATAAGCAGTAAACAAGAGAGACAAAAATCTTGCCTCAATGAGCTTATATTCTAGGGAATAAAGGTTTGCTAATATCCTGATTAGAGGGAAAAAAATTTGGGAAGAAAGCCAATGAGAAAGGAGCAGTTGTAACGTGGCCCAGGAATAAAGCAAAAGGGCTTGCTTTCCCAAACCAGCCCTGTGTCCAGGAGCTCACCTATACTGCTCCTGCTCATAGAGGTCTGCCACGATCATCAGCAGGCGGCTGATGAAGGACTCATTGCTGTTCTCCTTGTTTGCTTGCGCAGCCAAAAGAGTGCATCTCTTCTCTGTCTCTGCCAATTTCTTCTGCAGCTTGACATACTCTTGCCGGAGAAGCATCAAGTGCTTCTCCAACTTGGCCACCTCCTCTGTAAAGGAAACAAACAATCAAGTTTATCATGGCAGGTGTAGAGCAGATAGCATTCACTATTCCCTCATCCCACAGACCCGAAAGTTACCAAAGTAACTAGCCATATGTTTCTACTGTATCTCAGTTACAGTCCTACAGGATCAAGAATGGCTTTGTTTCAGGGTGCTGGTCACTGGGCCAAGAAGACCATAATGGTATGAGGATTTCTCCTCTCAGCAGCTCAATATGCAGTATATGACAGCAAAGATATATACATAAAGATGCTGACAGGCACGAGTCTTGTAAATCTTTGACATAAAGGCAGGCAGCAGTCTCAAGTAGAAGAGGCTATCAAAATCACCTAGAAGATTTTTTGGAAGCAAGTCACACTTCACAGGTGTGCTGGGGCAGGAAAAAAAAGGTTGAGAACCACTGTATTTGATTCATTAAATTTGACTAGGTGACACACTGTACAATGGAAGCAATGCAAAATCCGACATATCTTCCTCAGAGCTTTTAGTCACTGGGAAAAATGAACATAAATCAAAGAATTTTTATTATAATTATAACAACTGCAACAATTAGATGCAAAACTACAATTCTACTTTAGAGTGCTAGAAGGAAAAAACAGAGCTATGAGAGCTTATAAAGAAATTTAATTGGCCAGGTGTGGTGCCTCATGCCTGTAATCTTAGCACTTTGGGAGGCCAAGGCGGGAGGATCACTTGAGGCCAGGAGCTCGAGATCAACCTAACCAAGAGTGAGACCCTGTCTCTATAAATAATAGGAAAAAAATTAGCTGGGCATGGTGGCACGTGCCTATAGTCCCAGCTACTTGGAAGGCTGAGGCAGGAGGATCACTTGAGCCCAGAGGCTTGAGTTTGCAGTGAGCTATCATGCCACTGCACTCTTGCCAAGGTGACAGAGTGAGACGATGTCTCCAAAAAGAAAGAAAAAGAAATTTAATTTAGGAGGTCAGGGAAGGTTTCCCTGAGGAAGTCAACAGTTATGAAACTTCTCTCCTCCTTTACCTGGGCGCTGGTGTCTTGATAGGAGATGGGATGGAGGATTCATGCAACCACACAAATTGGCACCTTTATAAATCAAGGTCTTTAACTATGGATCCACAGCCTCCCCACTCTTGACCACCGCCACTTCCCAGGGTTCTATCCTTGACCCTCTTTCTCAACTGTATGTGCTCCTAAGGCAGACTTGACAAGGTCTCTGGTCTGTGGCTGATACCACAGTCTAGGTGCCAGTGATCCACTAGGCCCAGTCATCCTCTGTGCCTTGGTCCCTTCCCTCCCCCTACTCCCCACCACTGACATTCCAAATCTTGACATTGCCCTCAAGCCCATCTCCTATCCAACCTGCCTCATTCCCAGCCATCAACCTGAGAATAATGAGCTACTGCCAGCAACTACTCCCACCTACCCCATGCTTCCTCAGAGAAAGTATCTCCCTCCTAACCAAGTTTAATCCCTCCATCTAGGCTCCAAACCCCATCCCTCTCCCCTGCTCCTCAGGACTTTTGCTTTATCATCAACCTCCCTCCTCAAGCAACTTCAGTCTTTCAACTGGGTATCCAGCACATAAACCTGTTCAAGTCTCAATCTATTAGAGCAAAATCCCCTGTCCACACCACATCTGACATCCTCTGCCCTTCCATCTCTAACTACCACACACCATTTCCTCACCTGCTAGTCACCTGCCATTCCCTCATTCTGTCCCCACCATTCCCTTGAAACTCTTTTTACCAATGACCTTCTAATTGCCAAATCCAATAGATTCTTGCCAGTGGTTCTCCTCCTGGACCTCTATGACACAGAATGACACTGTTGTCCATCCCTCTTTTCTTCTCTTATTTCAGCAGCCACAGCAACCACAATGCCATCTTCTCTCCAGTTCTGGTTCTCGGTCCCTTTCACATGTTTCCTTGCATCTGCCTTCCCACTCTTGGGCACTACCACTCCCCAGGGTTCTATCCTGACCCTCTTATCAACCGTATGTGCTCCCAGGACAGACCTGACAAGCTCTCTGATCTGTGGTTGATACCACAATCTAGGTGCCAGTGATCCACAGATTCATCTCTCTAGTCCAGATCTCTCTTCTTCACTTCATCTACCCATCTTCCCAACAGACAGCTCTCCCTAGCAGCCCGTGGGCACCTCAAACTCACTATGCCTAAAACAAAACTTCAAGTAAATCTCTTCCCTCCTGTGGGGTTCCTATACTCATAAATGACACTATCATCCATCCCAGTTATCCAAACAAGACATGTGATATCTCCCACTGACTCACATACTCTCAGCCCTACCCCAACACTCTGTCAGCAAAAACTATTGATTTTCCCACTTAAACATTTCAGAGAATCCTTCTTATCTTCCATACCCCATTCTCCACTATGACTTGAATTCAGGCTCTCGCTCATCTTATTGGATCTCCTACAATGTAAAAGGATTCATGTCAGCATCTCAGAGCCTGACACAGGGTCTGATACACAGGTACTCTCTATTTAAACAATTAAGCTGAACAAGTAAAATCCAGCTTTTAAAAGAGGATTTTCTTCCTCTCATCTTCATCTTTCCCCCACCTACTGCCCAATAGCTGATTCTTTATAAACATAGAAATAATCAAAAACTGGTTCAAAAACAACACTTAAGAATGGTTAAACAGGCCAGGCGCGGTGGCTCACGCCTGTAATCCTAGCACTCTGGGAGGCCGAGGCAGGAGGATCGCTCAAGGTCAGGAATTCAAAACCAGCCTGAGCAAGAGTGAGACCCCATCTCTACTAAAAATAGAAACAAATTAATTGGCCAACTAAAAATATATAGAGAAAAAATTTGCCAGATATGGTGGCACATGCCTGTAGTCTCAACTACTCGGGAGGCTGAGACAGAAGGATCGCTTGAGCCCAGGAGTTTGAGGTTGCTGTGAGCTAGGCTGACGCCACGGCACTCTAGCCTGGGCAACAGTGAGACTCTGTCTCAAAAAAAAAAAGAATGGTTAAATAAAGTAGCACTTGAGTTTGAAGTTATTATGCAACCATTTGTTTTCAAATAAATAGGTAATGTTGAATATGCATATTCAAAGAATATTTTTAACAGAAAAAAAGCAGGCTGCAAAACTAAATATATTTTATAATTCCAACATCATATTTAATAAATATCCACATATAAGAAGAGTAAAAAGACAAACTGAATACCACAAAATATCAGGAGATCTCACTGAGAGGAGTGAGTTCTTTGTATTTTTCTGTATATTTCAGGTATCTATAACCAGTACGTCCTGCTTTCATGATGAGTAAAAAGTGTTTTAAGAGAAATCTTAAAACTGAAATCTTAGGCTGGATGGTCGCTCGAGCCTGTAATCCTAGCACTCTGGGAGGCCAAGGCGGGAGGATCACTTGAGTTCATAAATTCGAGACAAGCTCACAAACCTGCACAAGAGCAAGACGTCGTTTCTACTAAAAACAGAAAAATTAGCTGGGCATGGTGGCAAATGCCTGTAGTCCCAGCTACTCGGGAGGCTAAGGGAGGAGGATCACTTGAGTCCAGGAGTTTGAGGTTGCTGTGAGCTAGGCTGACGCCACAGCACTCTATTCAGGGCAACAGAGTGAGACTCTGTCTCAAAAAAATGAAAAAGAGAGAAATCTGTTTAAATACTCATAGACTATCTTCTTCATGTAGTCCCATATAATAGGATTTTTTTTTTCTCTTCTTCTAGAAAATCCACATTAAATAAATCCCTGGAGTCAAAAACTAGATGCAAGTCTCAGGTATAAGTCAATATTCCTGGGAAAAAAGATTTGAAAAGCACTTACAGGATGAAAATTTGCTTTTAGCTGCTAAAGTGATCACTGTGCTCACGAGGTACAAATCACATGAGAATTCCTATAATAGCTTTTTTTAAAAAAAATTACTCCAATTATTTGGCCTACTAATATTATATTTAAATCAAACATTAGTTTAAAAAATGTTAGCTAAACGAAAACAGTACTTATAATGACCCTACTGTAATATTTTTTAAGTCTCAGCAAGAATTTACAATTACACCAAACCCCTTGGGTAGAATCAGCTCTAAGCTTTTATTCTGATGTGACAAAAATACAGAGGTCACTGGTCTTAAAGAGTTATTTACAGTGACTCAGACTAAAGAGCCAAAAAACTGCAACTATTTACCTCGAAGTGGGAGCATTTAACACATGGCAATAAATGCACATGATGGTACCAAATTTATACTCTCTTTTTTTCTGGATAGAGAGAAATGGAGGTGATTGACCTCTTTAAAGAAAAACTAGCAGTGAATTTCTAGGTATGATAATAGAAAATGGAAAAGGACATACAATTAAGGCTAAAATTCCTTTCAAAAACTATCAAAATGAATCACTTGTAGCAAAACCAATTTATGGTGTCAAAAGTCGTGATAATGGTTATTTTCATTTATTATTCCTTTAGAGGAACAGCAGGAAAGTGGTAGTCAGGAAAGTACACAGGATGCCCTCTTTGATAATATTCTTTTTCATTTTCACTTAGTGGTAATTACATACATGTTTCATTTTGATAATGCATTGCGCTCTACACGGATGATTTGTGCTTTTCTGTTTGTATGTTATGTTTTGATTAAAAAGTTTTTTAAATTTGATATACACTTGTAGTGGGTTTTGGAGTCAAATTGATGGGGAACCAAATCTGTTGATAACTAGCTACGGCACCATGGACAAGTTCGCCTCTCTGAGTTTTATTTCTTTATCTGTAAAATAAGGGAAAAACCTACTTCTTAATGCTATTTGTCAGAATTAAATGATAACTACTGTGACTGGCACATGCACTCAAAATTGCCAGCTCTTCCTCCACCCTCCCTGCATTCCACAGTTAGTTATGTAATTATTGGATAAACAGTTTAAACTCTTATAACAGATGACACAACTTTTTTTGAGTCATGAAAAGCAGAATTGGATTTAAATGTTTTCCTGACCTAAGAACTGAGATTGATCAATTAAAGTCATGGAAAATGAACAGGGCATTATCAGAAGCATGAGGTGATGAATAAAAGTAAAAGCAGTAACGGAAAACTGCAAAATACTGAATGAGCTGCCTTAAATAGTGTGTTCCCAAGTCTAACATGCTGTAAAAATCATCACTAGTATTCATTTGGAAGAGGTTCAAGTTAGGCCAACCTTAAAAAAAAAACTCTCAAAGAGGCAACTCCAGTCTACCATAGTAAGAAGTCAGTTAATGTCCACAATCAATCAGAAATGGCAGTATAAGCATGATCACTTAAAGGTAAATAGAGAAGAAACAAAGAAGAGTGGAAAGGACTTAGTCTGGGGAGCGGGGCTGAAGGGTGGGAAAGGTAAGGCAAAAATTTATTTTGGTGTAAGCCTTGTGTTATTATTTGAATTTTAAATCTATGTGCATGTATAAAGCAAGTATTTTATACAAATTTTAAAGGTTATGGTGAATAATTAGAATTATGAGGAAAAATAATTTTCTAATGCCCAAGTGTAAGTGTTATGTCACACAACTTTAGGATGGCAAGGGGCCTCAAGATCATCTCTTTTAGTTCACCTCCTAGACAAGGAATCTGAGGACCAGAAAGGAGACAAGCCCATGACCAGCAACCTACCGAACTCTCACCTCTCAGACCATGCTCTAAACATGCTCTAATCTAGACACTGTTCACAGGCTGGCTGCCTGAAAATCACTTAGGCAGTTTGAATTATCTAGAGAGAGGACCCAGATTCACTAGCTCTGGATGGGGCTGGGAAATACATATTTTTAAAACAGCTCCAGGTATGGGAATTACTGCCCTGGAAAAAAAGTTCAGCCTCCAGCACACACCTCCCCAAGTCACGCATAGGCTGCTCTGGGAATACTACATTTAAATAGAATACCAATTGAATTGCAATTTTTTTTTGTTCATTCATAGATTTGTTCTTCAAAGATTTTTATCTCTTAAGAAGATAAATGCATAACCTAATCATTCATCAAAAAATGAAGCACCTATGAAGTGCGAATGTCAAGGTAATGGAAACCATCATGGCACATGTTTTTAAAAGTTGCAGGATGATAGAAAAGACAGGCAATTAAACAAGCCAATTCAATAACACCTCAAAGCACTCTGCCGGATACAAACGGAACATGAAGCAAGACCACCTACCTAAATTAGGCTAGTACAGAGAAAACATAGCAGAAAAGTGGTGTTTTACTTCAAAAAATTTAAATAAAACCTTTAAGTGTTTGTAGCATACTCCATCCAGAAAATGTAAAAAAAAGGGCGGGGGGCTTCAGTCTTTTATTTTCTTGGTCAGATTCTCCTTTCAAACTAATATCAATCAACACCTTTGTTGAACAGACACAATACCCAAGCACTGTACATTTATCTATGAGAAGTACAAATAATTACAAGCCCAAGCCAAACCCAGTCCTCCAAGAGCTCACTGACAAAAATGCCTGCTACTACTCACCTGCCATTGCCTAGAGATACCTCATTTTGCTAGGTCAACCTGTTAGTTTCAGAATTGCATCCCACCTGCTAAGAGACAGCTTCCACGTTTTCACAAGGTAACCTGTAGCTGTAGACTGGAGATTTTTCTTCCACAAAGCAAACTGAACCTTCTAACCTTGGTTTCAATCACATCATATTCTAGCTGACCTAAGTATTTTGCTCCTCAAGAATAACAACACAGCATGACTATAGCCGGCTGGGAAATATCACTGTATTTCCATTTCACTTAAACTATCAATCTGCAAGTATTTATGAAACCACCTACTAGGGCACTAAGCATTTTGGTAGATTAGGAGTTGCCTCTTCCAGAGTTAAAAGGGCTAACTTGCACCTCTTCCAAACGAATAATGTAGCAATCAAAGCAGTATCAAATGTAGAATCCAGTAGTATCCACAAAGAACTCACAAACAGAGGAGGGTCACAAACAGAGGAGGGCCACGAACAAAATTAATAGTCACAAAGAATCTAGATACTCATTTATGTGCGAACATATTGCTACCGTGGTAAAAATTCAAATAGAAGATCAGTGGAAAACCTTAAGGTGAGCTAGAACCAGTGGGAGGTAGATGACAGAGGGAATTATTAGGACATTTACCTTCAAGAATAGAAAGTTCCTGATTCCTCTTTCTAGCCCTTCACCTGGAGGAGATCCTAAAAGTTCTGTTTCAGCTGTCTTCTCCCTCTTTGCTCTCTCAAGGAAACCCTATACATTTCTTCCTTGGATATCAATTATACACATATAATTCCAAAATCTACAGCAATAACTCTAGTCTCTCTACAGAATCCTAGATACAAATTCATAGTTGCTGCCTTGACACTGACACACGACATAAACGACAAAGGTAATGAGCAGAGAAGAGGCAAGATAAAAGCAGGGTGGTTTTAGGATGATTTAGGGATCTTACTCACAAAATTACAGATGCTTCCCCACCCAGTACCTTTTGCAAGGGGAAACCCAAAGGATTACAAATGCACTCAAGCAATTTATACACACATAACAGTGGTCCTGTGATTGCCTTATCATTTCATAGTATAGAGTGCCCATGACTGAGACATTATCATTCTGTGGGGAATACTGTCTGCTTGCAAAGAGCAATGCAAATGTGTCCTTGAAGTGCCACCAAGCTGCAGAGTTCTTACAAAACAAAAAAAAGGACAAAATTAGCATTCTGAGCAATAATGAAGAGAGAATCTATAGCATAGCAGTTAAGAGCACAGGTTCTGGAACTAGATTGGGATCAAATCTTGGCCCCACTACTTTCTAATTGTGATACACCTTACATGCCTCATTCTCTTGATCTGTAAGGATGTTGTAAACATTAAAAGTGCTAATACACCCTGGGAGGCCGAGGCGGGAGGATGGCTCAAGGTCAGGAGTTCAATACCAGCCTGAGCAAGAGCGAGACCCCGTCTCTACTAAAAATAGAAAGAAATTAATTGGCCAACTAAAAATATATAGAAAAATTAGCCGGGCATGGTGGCGCGTGCCTGTAGTCCCAGCTACTGGGGAGGCTGAGGCAGGAGGATCGCCTGAGCCCAGGAGTTTGAGGTGCTGTGAGCGAGGCTGATGCCACGGCACTCTAGCCCGGGCAACAGAGTGAGACTCTGTCTCACAAAAAAAAAAGTGCTAATACATATAATGACCTTAGAACACTACCTGCCCTGTAGTACGATCAGTCAACAGATGTTAGCTATTATTATAATTCTTAGAAAGACAACACAGGATAGTCCTATGTTGCAAGATTCTATTTGCAGACTGACAGTCCAGAGCACGTACTCTGGAGCCTCGCTGACTAGGCCTGATCCCATTTACTAGTAGTACGACCTTACTCTTTTCTGTGCTTCGATTTTCTCATTGTGGAAAATGAGACTAATAATATTAATAGTATCTTAGAGTATTATCCAAAAAGTAATCGAGTTAAGATAGGTTAAATAAGTTAGCACGGTGTCTGGTTTAATACGGTTTACAGCTGCTGCTACTCTAGTACTACTACTTTTTCTTCTTCATCAAG
>VBSM01003203.1:756564-776637 GCA_008086735.1 Cheirogaleus medius
AAAAAAAAAAAAAAGTCAAATTACATGACACTGCCTACCACCGTAGGCTGGAAAATGCCCCACCCCCCTAAGATACCCATATCCTAATTCCTGGAACCTATGAAATGTTACTTGATATGACCAAAAAAAGGGTCTCTGCACTGACTGAAATGTTATGCAGCACATGGCTGTTCATGTATCCGTATAAAAAGGAAAAGAGCGAGATTTGACAGAGGAGAAGGCCATGTGACCACAAAACGAAGAGAGATTTGAATATGCTGGCCTTGAAGATTCGAGTGATGTGGCCACAAGCCAAGGAATGTCAGCAGCCACCAGAAGCTGGAAGAATCAAGGAAAAGATTCTCTCCTAGAGACTCCAGAGGGAGTACGGCCCTACTGACACCTTGATTTCAGCCCAGTGATATAGATTTCAGACTTCTGTCCTCCAGAATCATGGGAATACATTTCTGTTATCCTAAGCCACCCACCTTGTAGAAATTTGTTACAGCAGCCACAGGAAACTAAAATACCCATCCTAACAAACAAAAAATTCTGTATAGTAAAAGATTTTCAAGCCCTAGTAACTTCTCACTGAATTAGTATCAAAAACATCATTTTATACAGTAAGATAAAATCCAGTTTTCTATAATACTTTGCAATAGAAGAGAAAGGGGATGAGCACCTATAGTCTTAGCTACTTGGGAGGCTGAGGCAGGAGGATTACTTGAGCCCAGGAGTTTGTGGCTGCAGTGAGCTGATTACACTACTACGCTCCAACCTGGGCGAATGAGCAAGACTCTGTCTTGAGAGAAAGGGGGAATTAATATTTTTTAATATTTCCCATGACATTTAGGCTTTTCACATTCATTCTCTCAGATTCTAACCATATCCAAAAAGTAGTATACTAAACTTAACTGCCTAAAATTACAAAATTAGCAAGAGACACAGACTCAAGATTTTGGGCCTTAAACCAGAGCCCATCACATTAATACTATGCTGCCTGATTCCAGCTCCAATGTCAGGACATCAAACAAGATTAATCCAGGAATTACATGTGTTCTTTCCATTTCCTGTCTTAAATGCTCTCCACTCCCCTCTGTCTACTCCAGTTCTTTTTTTTAAGATATGTCATTATGTGATTTCTTTTTTTTTTTTAATTTTATTTCAGAATATTACAGGGGTACAAATGTTTTGGTTACATGAATTGCTTTTGTACAGTTTGAGTCAAAGTTGTAAGTTTGTCCATCTCCCATATAGTGTTCATTGTGCCCGTTAGGTGTGAACTTCCCTATCCCCTCCTCTCCCCTCCCACGGGCTTCATTTCTGTTGAATTTTACTACCATACATATGTGCACGTGAGTGTTGATCTGTGTCAGTTTAGTAGTGTGTCTACTCCAATTCTAACCGACATTGTATTCAGTAAGTCTTTTTAGATTAACAGGGTACCCTGACATTTCCTTTCTCTATACTCCTGTTGTTCTTACAGTCTAGCCATAATTTTAGTAGTGAATTAATTTTCTTTGTATAATTCTTTAATGACTAAATGATTTTATCCCTACTCTACTTTAACTATGTCCATTAAATAAAAGAGAAATGATTATAAAGGCTGTGGTAACACGCTATTTAAGAACTACAATATTTTTTTGTTTTAGCCATACATTAGGATCTTCCACATACAATATTTCATTGAAGTATCACCTTCCCAGAAAATACTATCTTCTTTGTTGGCATCAGATTATAAAAGCTCCCCACTGGTGATTAATTACTACCACTACCACTATTCTAAATCTGTGATAGTAGTACAGATGAAATCTTTCTTTCAATGGGATTATTGAATATTCATTAATCAGGAGTGCTAAGTACAGGAAACTTGTTTCATGGGAGAATAAAAAAAAAGTATATATATTTATGGCTGAGAACTCAAGTGCACACCGTACCCTCTTCCAAAGAAGAGGGAAAAGGAAAAGAAAAGAAGATAGCAATACCATCCAGAATAGAATGCAAAGGAATAGGAAGGGTCAGAGATACCCCTGACTCTCTGTACCCTGTCCCACACCAAAAAAAACAACTTCAGATATTATTAAAAATATAATGACACTAACAGACATTTCATATTTTGACTTTCTACACTTTAAAAGATTTAGCAATTGTAACTGTCATAACTTGAATGCTTTGACAAAGTCCAAAAGCCATTATTTAACCAAAGTTTTCCTTTAAAAAATTATTTTACTCTGGTCACAGACAAAACTTACTGCAGAGGACTTCTACGATAGGAAAGATGACATTATAAAGGTTGCACATCGCTTATCCAAATGCTTGGGGCCAGATTCCGGATTTTTTGGATTTTGGAATATTTGTGTTATACTTACCAACTGAGGATCCCTAATCCAAAATCTAAATCGCTTCAATCGAGCATTTCCTTTGAGCAACACGTCGGCACTCAAAAAATTTCGAAATTTGAAATACTTTGGATTTTCGGATTAAAGATACTCAACCCATATATATAACTGTCATATTCATTTGGAAAACTGATCCAGTAAAACCATGTTTTAGTCAATATTGATCCATTTGAAAAAATGTTTTGTGGGATATGTTGATCTTCCGTGAAGCTGACAGACACATAAATCTGGGTTTTTAAAAGCTCCCCAGATGATTCTACTGTGCAGGTTTCTCTAGGTTAAGAACCACTATTATGAACTAACAGAATGACAGGAGAGGAAGGAACCAATGTGCGAGCTGTACAGGATCCACTGGATTTGATCACTGATTGTAGAGCTGGGGGGAAATCAGAGAAGACTTCTAGGTTATTGACTTAAGAGTCTAGCTGGAGGCCAGCGCAGTGGCTCAAGCCTGTAATCCTAGCACTCTGGGAGTGCCGAGGCGGGAGGATCGCTTAAGGTCAGGAGTTCGAAACCAGCCTGAGCAAGAGCGAGACCCCGTCTCTACTAAAAATAGAAAGAAATTAATTGGCCAACTAAAAATATGTAGAAAAAATTAGCCGGGCATGGTGGCACATGCCTGTAGTCCCAGCTATTCGGAAGGCAGCGGCAGAAGGATTGCTTGAGCCCAGGAGTTTGAGGTTGCTGTGAGCTAGGCTGACGCCACAGCACTCTAGCCCAGGCAACAGAGTGAGACTCTGTCTCAAAAAAAAAAAAAAAGAGTCTAGCTGGACAGTAGTACCATTAATCATCAATGCAGAAGAGAAAACTTAGTAAACTATAAAGCACAATACACATGATTATTTGAAAAGCCTTTGCCTTCCCCACTCTGTTCTGCAAGTTCCACTAAGGCTAAGATGGTATCTTGCTCATTTTGTCACCCTGGCATAGTAAGCTTGTATCTATGATGAAATACATTTTTCTTGAATATAATTCAACTCTGTTAGGCTTGTCTGCATACGTGTTCAGTCAGTGGAGTGACTCACATGTCTCTCAAAACTTCACCCTGTATAGCACTGATAGGGCTGGTTTCATAGGCGATGCTCAACAAATATTAGCTAACTAGCTAATTTCCATCCCAAATTCCTGTTTGACTAGAAACACTTCCAACTTAGACATACCACAAAGAAGCATACTGGGCATATCAAAGCATGTCCAAAACTGACGTCAAGGTATTTCTTCTCAAATCTGTTCCTCCTCTTCCTGTTAGTGCTTAGCCATTTGTCTGAGTCATACAGATCTAGAAATCCTTGAGTCACCTTTAACATCTCTCTCTCTCTCGTCAACATTCAAACAGATTTCAAAAGTCCTATCTTTTATAACTTTTATAGTCCTTGCACATCAATCCTCACCAGCCCCAATGCCCCTTACCAAATGACTCACCATCAATTGCTACAGCTTTCTCTCCGGCTTCCTTCCTCCCAAGCCCATCCCCTACATTGCAGCCATTTCAACATGCTTCAGACAATTCCAGTTATGTCACTACTTTGCCTGATATCCTTTCAGTAGCATCACCCCATGACTCAAACAATAAAATCCTAATATTTAACCAACACCCTTCATAATTTAGCACTTAACATACTCTTTCAACCTCATATTCCACTATTCTTTCCACCTAGAATAGTGACCCATTCTCACATCCCCATGTCCAAAAGAGGGCTATTTTTCAAAGCCCTGCTTAAAGTTTTTCCTACAAGAAAGACTTTCCCTGACCACCCAAAACACACTCCCACCACATCCCTAAAAAATCTCTTCCTAAGCATTTTTCACCTTTCACTTATAATACAGTATCTCATTCACATGTTTGTTTTTAATCTCCTAGACTTCAGAGCTCCCTATGAATAAGCTGGCTATTCTTGATTAACCACCAATTACTTCTCCCTCCACCCCACCCAGTGGTTATCTCCTCCTCTTCCTCCCTACAGTGCCTTACTAGGTGGAGTTCAATACCATAGGTCCTTGGCCTACTCAGATTCAACAAGGGAGTCTGGGGACAGTAATTTCTCATTTTGTTTGGCATGACTGCAAATCATGATAATGTCTCAAATCACCTATAGCAAATCGCCTTGCCAGTGACTGAATTCTGCACAACTCAGTACAACCTAGTAGCTCTACACTGACACATCCTTATTTACTTTAATGAATGGATTAACTGTTTCTTGGTGAGAAAAAAAAAAAAAATCCCTAAAGAGAAAGCTAACAGCTACAGCTGGTGAAAGAAGAGAAGGAAAGGAAAAGTAGAGAAAAGAAAGGACTATAAAGGAACAGTGCTTGAGAATGCTCCAGACTACATGTAATTATCAATGGCCTGGGACATTTGTTGAATAAGTGTAACACTAAACAGATAAATTTCAAAACTGGAAAGAGCAAAGTTTCTTCTCTCCCTATTTCTATCAGCCTACAGTGATCAAGCATTTTCTGGAACAATGCTATCCAACAACACTTTTGGCAATGATGGAAATATCCTATTAATCTGTGATGTCCCTTAAGGGAACCACTAGCCATGTGGCCACTGAGTACTTTGAATGGGACTAGCACCACCAGGAACTAAATTTTTATTTAACTTTAATTAAAAGTAGCCATATGTGGCTAGTGGCTACTGTATTGGCCAGTGAATGTCCAGAATATGAAATGTCACCTTTTGAATTGTTGTCAAAAGTATTTTCCTGGCCATGTGCACTGGCTCATGCCTGTAATCCCTGAACTTTGGGAGACCAAGGAGAGAGGATCACTTGAGGCCAGGAGTTTGAGATCGGCCTAAGCAAAAGAGGGAGACTCCATCAATAGAAAAAATTTAAGAATCAGCCTGGTCCGGCAAGGTGGCTCATGCCTGTAATCCTAGCACTCTGGGAGGCCGAGGCGGGAGGATCACTCAAGGTCAGGAGTTCAAAACCAGCCTGAACAAGAGACCCCGTCTCTACTAAAAACAGAAACAAATTAATTAGCCAACTAAAAATATAGAAAAAATTAGCTAGACATGGTAGTGTATGCCTGTAGTCCCAGCTTCTCGGGAAGCTGAGGCAGGAGGATCACTTGAGCCCAGGAGTTTGAGGGCACTCTAGCCAGGGCAACAGAGTGAGACTCTGTCTCAAAAAAAAAAAAAAAATCAGCCTGGTGTGGTGGCATGTGCCTGTAGTCCCAGCTACTCAGGAGTCTGAGGTAAGAGGATTGCTTGAACCCAGTAGTTCAAGGTTACAGTGAGCTACGATGGTGCCACTGCATTCCAGCCTGGGTGACAGAGCAAGACTCTGTCTCTAAAAAAATAAGAATTAAAATAAATATTTTCCTCACCAGATTCCACCAAGTTAACAAAAGTCTATGATAAATTTTCTGTTTAATAAACCATTTACAATTTTTTATCCTTATATTTTATTTTACGGAGGAAGGGAATGGGAGAATAGTTTAAGAGGAGACTAAAAGACTGCATGCCAGGATCAAAATGTCAGGCAATGTGCTAAAAATGTTCTTCATGCACTACGTCTTTTGATCTTCACAGCTACCTGTGAGATAGAGATTATCCTCCTTTTATTTATTTATTTATTTATTTATTTTGAGACTAAGTCTCACTCTGTTGCCCGGGCTAGAGTGCCGTGGCGTCAGCCTAGCTCACAGCAACCTCAAACTCCTTGGCTCAAGTGATCCTTCTGCCTCAGCCTCCCAAGTAGTTGGGACTACAGGCATGAGTCACCATGCCCGGCTAATTTTTTTTCTGTATATTTTTAGTTGGCCAATTAATTTGTTTCTATTTTTAGTAGAGATGGGGTCTCACTCTTGCTCAGGCTGGTTTCGAACTCCTAACCTTGAGTGATCCTCCCGCCTCGGCCTCCCAGAGTGTTAGGATTACAGGCGTGAGCCACCGTGCCCAGCCTATCCCCCTTTTAAAGTTGAGGGAACTTGAGACTGAGACCAATTAATTGACTTGCCTATGATCACTGCTTAAACTAGGATTCAAACCCATGTCCAACTGCAGAGTCTGAGCTCTTAAGTATTACACTTTAATCGCAAAGAATAAAGTGGGCTGAATGAGAAGTAGTTTGGGTCGATCCGTGCAGACTGATGTTATTCAGAGCATAATAACAGTTGGGCTGGCCAGTTTACTTGGCAAGAGGTTAAGGATGTATCCAGGCAACTTTTCTTTATGGCGGGTAAATGGTGCTCAATAAATTCATACATTCCTTCAACCTTGATTCTAGGTTGAGAGATACAGCAGTGAATGAAACAGAAAAAGTCCCTCCTCTTCTGGGGTTTATATTCCAACAAGGGAAGCTCTCTAATAAGGTGACAACTTGACAGACTCCTGAGTGAATAAAAGTTGGTCAGCTATGAGGAAAAAGAGTGAAATACTGTTGTAGGCCAAAGGGCTTCTACCTTCAGGAGGTAGAAGTACATTGGGTATGTACAAAGAAAGGCAAGGAAGTTAGTGTGGCAGGTGCCTAGTGAATGAGAAGAGAAGTAGGAGATAAGGTCAATGTTAAGCAGAGGCCCAATCTTTTGGGACTTGAAGGTCATTAGAAGAAGGTTTGGGATACAGTTTAAAATCATCAGAACCATGAAAGCTGGGTATGGAGGAGAAGATGTATTAAGAAGAGTGGGAGAGACATGATCTGATTTAAAACTGTTTTAAAGGGAACGCTAGAAACTGTGCAAAAGTAGGCTGTGGGAAAACAAAATCAAAGAGAAAAAAGTAAAAGCAGGAAGACCATGCAGGGGGCTTTTGAAGCAGTTCACTTCAGTTATAAAGGAAGCTTAGATTAGTAGAGATGTAGAATGGAAACTAATTTTAGGACAGACTTAAACTAAATATATAAAGCCAAACCAACAGCCATGGATTGATGGAAGGAAAGAAGGCTGTTTTCTAAACAAGTCACGTAAGAAGCTACTGTATACTCAGTCTCCCAAGGTTTTATTTACTGTTCCTAGATGTGATTTCCCACACTCTCACACCAAACCATAATCATTATCAGGGAGGTTCCCATACAGTGTGCTTACAGATAATTCAATTGTTACATGACATATTTTTGCTATTTGTTTCTGTTTGGGTTCTTTTTTTTGAGATGGGGGGGTCTCACTCTGTTACCCAGGCTAGAGTACAAAGGTGTCTTTATAGCTCACTGCAACCTCAAACTCCTGAGTTCCAGTGATCCTCCTGCCTCAGCCTCCCAAGCAGGTGGGACTACAGATGTGCTCCACCACACCTGGGTATTTGGTTTATTTATTTTTTCCCCTACAGAGGCTGGTCTCAAACTTCTGGCCTCAAGAGATCCTCTCATCTCAGCCTCCCAAAGTGCTGGGATTACATGCGTGAGCCACCTCACCCGACTATTTTATATTTAAATAAGTATCTCAGAACAAATGCAGCCAGCTCTAACAATTCTGATTAAAGCACAAGAAGCATGAAATAAGTAATACCCCACAAAACATTTTCTAGCTAATGTTGCCTTCTTTTGCATAGCGAGCACCTTCAGTTTAATGAGCTAACTGGTCCAGAACACCTGGCTGAATTCTTCCATCCAAAGTTTGTAACACTGTTTCTAAAATGCTTAAGTCCAAACATAGGCCAGGAAATTGGAACACAAAAAAGGTAAAAGAGAAACTGTATACAGTCAGAACCTCATCAAGGTTCTTTGCTATCTATCCCCCCCTGGCCAATTTAACCCCAAAAGAACATTTTGTTTCTGTGTTTAAGGTGTATACTCCACTGGCAAGATGCCTCTCAAGACCACCCTAACACACATCTCAAGGCACCTGCAGGATAACGATCAACACACGGAGCTAAGCCTATATGAGCGCCTCATGACTGGATCCTGACTGAAGGTGCTCAGTAGAACTGCTGAATGAAAAACCAGCCGCCTTCCACATTTTCAACCTTGGTAATGTATTCCCAAAACATTTCTCAACTTCCCTTCCTAGTGTCAAAGTGCTCGACTATACCCATTACCTCACAGGAGTCCTTCCTGAACCTTTCTACCCCATCTCACTGCTCTGAGCAACAGCTTGATTTCCTTGGTTGCCCACTGTGTAAAACAATCTACCCAAAAACTAGCTTCAGGGGATGCCTTAGCTTGCTTTCAGTTCCTTTTCTTCCTCCTCCGTTTTCAGACAATAGTCACCTGAAGTTTCCCCCTCCAGGGGCATGCATGGTAGAAAAAGCAAAGACAAAAACTGGGTGCAGTCACAGCTATCTCTATAACCTTGGCCTTAATTCCTTTATCTACAAAGGGTAAATAACAAAGGCCAGGCCTCCTTCAAGAGGTTATTCTGAAGTCTAATCCAAACGAGAAAAGCCTACAAACTGTCATGTGCTGCTCACATCTAAGATTCAATAAATGATGGGTTCAGTCAAAGCTTAGCTCAAGAGCAATAGGACAGGTCGTGACCAAGCACACTGCAATCACTCAATAAACAAAAGCCAAACAAGGAGTATTTTTCTCCAGTAACGGGGTAAAAAGGAAAAGCACACTGGTCAGGTCCAGCAGTATAGTGTCACAGTATGGTCCCTGGCAGGTAACTCCCCATCTTTGGGCCTTCTTTCCCCCCACTTGTACAAGAAAGCTTTGACAATGAATGATTCTATTAAATAATAATGCTACGTTAAGGAGGCAGATCCTGAATTGCCTCCTTTACCTGCAATGTCATAAAGAGAGAGCTAGAAAAGAGAATTAAAACTGGACTGAAAGGCAAAGGAGCAGAGAGGTCTGGTTTTAGTACGCCTCTTGCGAGCAGTGTGACCTTGGCCAACCCCCTCACCACGCAAACCCCCTTCCTCATTTGTAATCCAGGGGAAAGAATCCCAGCCTGCCCGAACGCTGGGGCTGCTGGGGAGCCCAGAGACTACAGTGCGCGCCCATTTGGCGCGTGGGCCAGTCGCAGCGCTGGCTCTTCCCCACCCCTCATCCCGAAAAGAGTCCCAAGCTCTTCCGCAGGCGAGGGATGTACCCCTTCCGGATGCAGGACGTGCCAGGACAGCAGTTTCGATTTCCTAAGAACGGGGTTACTTCCCCCACGGTCCTGGCACCGCTGGTAATTAAAGGAGTCTCCCCTGCCGCCCCCTGGGGCCCCGCGGCTGCACGCCGTCCCGGCAAGGGACCTCCCAACCCGGCTCCGCAGCCCGCTGTGGTCCCTTGGGGTCAAAGACGCTGGAGGGGCGTTGCCATAGGAACAGCTCTCCGGACCCCGGCCCGTGGAGCCCAGAGGCTGGAAAGGAAGGCTCGCGAGACCCGCTGTGCCCCATACGACAACGCCCGGCCGTCCCCTCCCAAGGCTGCTTCGCCTGGCCAGCAGCACCCCCACAGCTCCGCGCCTTCCCGCGCGGTTCCACAAAAACCCTACCTTCCGCCATGTCTGGCCCGGCCCTGTCTGCAGTCTCGCGAGAAGTGCGCCGCTCATTAGGGACCGCGCGGAGCGGAGGCACCAAGTCTCGCGAGAGTCATGGGAGGAGCAGCAAAGGGCGGAGTCGAGGGTAGGAAAGGGGTGAATGAAAGTGGAGGGGGCAACTGGACTCGGGGAAAAGCGGAGAGCATGGTTTGTTTTCACCAGGTACTTTCAAGGATCAGGATTTATTAAGCACTGACTGAGCACGGTCATATTCCAGGCCCTTGGCAGGGCACGGAAAAGGGAGTGAATGCAGACTACCCTTTGGAGAAGCTTGGCTGTGAAAAGGTTCTTGTTGGTCTTGAGCTTTGTAAAGATGTGAGAGGCTGTGAGGAAGGAGCCAATGGAGAGGGAACAGGTATAGATGGTTCAAGGTCCCTGGGGAGGTGCGATGCTCTGCATGCGATACAGAACTCAGAAGGGATTAAATTTAGACTGAGGCAGATCAGCTGTTATTCTAAAACATTAGGAAACAAGAACATGCATGCAGATAGATGTATAGGGGAAAGAGATATGGGAGAGATTGTTTGATGATCAACTTTATGAGTGAGGTTGTTAGACAAGGAGAGGCCAGCAAAGAGTGAAGAAAATTTGGAAGAGAACTCTGAAGTTGGAGGACCTGGTTTCAAGCGTCCCATGTATGTGTGCTGGGTTACTTTTTTCTGGAACTCAGCCACCTGGCTGCAGAAGCAGAGAATTTGAATTATAGCATTTGTCCAGGGATTGGGATTTTATGGCCAGAAAGAAACTGAGAGTGTTAAAAGACTAAGGCTCAGGTCATCAAACATGGGATACAGACTGGCCAGGAGCTGATGTAGGAGTCATGAAACTGCAGTTTTCTGTAATAATTGAAGGCAAGTGCAATACAGACAATGGTTGTGAGAGTGCTGTGGTCAAAGTGGCAAACTGGAGTTCATAGTGAAATAGCACTAGGAGATGATAAAGATGATAACCCTATCCCATGGAATAGAGTGGAAGTAAAGATGAGAAGCCTGGAAAATTAGATGTTGGAATTTAAAGATAGGAAAGCAAGGAACACCATAAGCCAGGTGCTAAAATCTTTGATGAGTGTGGCGAAAACTATAAGACTAGTTAAGAAAAATTGAGGGCTAAAGAGTAACATAGCTGCATTGCATGAGATATTTCAAAAAAGATTTTTACTCAAAGGAGAATCAAAAGGATGCATCAACAGTGAAGGGCTGCGGGGGCAGTGGTGGCCTTGGAAGACAGCCAGGAGTAAGAGATGATCAGTTGAAAGAAGGATCTGAGAACAGGATGGGGGTGTCAGAACTGAAGAGGGAGGATTCAAAGTTGGAGATGTTTTAGATGCTGTCAAGGATAAGCACTGGTGAGTAGTGAGGTGGAGTGGAGGAGGAATTTGGATTTTAGATCTCAGAAACATAGAGTCAAGGGTTAAAGTTTTGAGGAAGAGGGGATGATTCTGGCTGACAGACACCTGGGAGAGGGAAAGAAAAGGATATTGAAATGTGTAAGAACAATTGTGTGCTCAGGGGCTGAGGTTCCAGGTGTGGTGGGAGGCTAAACATGTGAAGACAGTATGTGCAGGGAGGTGCTTGGAGGAGCTGTGCTGAGCAAGCTGCACTTAGACAAAGAAGGCTAGGGGAGCACTTGCCAGGCTCAGTGGAGGTGCCACAGCTCAAAGCTTTCCTGTCTGTGGAGAATGGTGTGTAGGTATGCCAAAATGGTGAGCCTAGGCGGCCTTCAGAGTGGCCAGGCAAGCCGGTCTCTTTTGGCCATGAGCAGCCTCATCTGTTTATCTTAGAGTATCCTAGAAATGTGTCTTGGGTTATAGCATAAAATAGACATAGAAGTGGTTGGGAAGTGCTGTCATAGTTGATGCCTGGTTTTACATCAGGTGACTTATCTTTGCCTCAGCAGCACCAGCCCAGGTTCTGAAGTAAAGCAGGTACTAATGTACCTGCTTGATGACAGGTACCTGTTTGATGACATATAACCACCGTTAGCTATTCAGGGAGTTAGGAGAACTGAGTTCAGGTTTGGCTCTGCGACCGCCTTGCTGTGCGGATCATGGGCAAGTCCCTGAGAACTTTATGCTGTATCTCAGTTTCCCCATCAGTTTCATGAGGAAATTAGACTAGAATTTAGGGTTCCTAATGATTTGGAGGGCCATAACCCCCTCTAAAAATCTGATGAAAACCAGGGACCCTCTCCCTTTGGGTATCACACATGCAGGAATAAACAAATGTGTGCCCTTCAGAGTGTTCTTGGACTAAGATGCCTGTGGTCAAGCTAGAACTCACCTGAGGCATTTAATAAAGTCAGGGGCTTGACTACCTCTTTGTCACAACCTAGCTTCAAAGAGCCCTTTTTCTGAGAGGTGAAAGCATTCCTCTTAGAAATTAATTGATATAACCCTATCCCTGGGCCCTTGTTTCCTGAGGGGATTCTTAACTTGCCTGAAAGCCCTGGGCTACAGCTAACTTGATAAAGCCTGTAAAACAAAGCATTTGTAGTGCTCGTGAGCTACAATACCCAACAGGCTTGGATGGAGCTACATTAGATATAACCCGAAATACAGACATTTTGCAAAATCTGAGCACTGGAACATGGTTCACCTTAGACCCAGTTCAGGTTTTGCTGTCAGATTAACAGGAATTTAGTGTGAAGTTGCCTCAGTCAAGGAAAATGAAGTATAGGAAGGGAGTAAATGCTGTCTCACGTTCAAGAGCACAGGGGAATGGACTTGGGGAGGCAGAGAGATACCATGGCAGGGAAGGGGAAGAAAGCTCTAGACCGGTAGTAAGTAGTCCAGTGAACCCGGTGAAGTACCATCATCAACATGTCTGCTCCTGGCCGGGCGCGGTGGCTCACACCTCTAATCCTAGCACTCTGGGAGGCAGAGGCAGGAGGATCTCTTCAGGTCAGGAGTTCGAGACCAGCCTGAGCAAGAATGAGACCCCCATCTCTACTAAAAATAGAAAAAATGAGCTGGGCATGGTGGTACGTGCCTGTAGTCCCAGCAACTTGGGAGGTTGAGGCAGGAGGATCCCTTCAGCCCAGGAGTTGGAGGTTCCTGTGAGCTGGGCTGTCGCCACTGCACTCTAGCCCAGGCAACAGAGAGAGACTCTGTCTCAAAAAAAAAAAAACATGTCCACTCTCTGTGTGACTTTGGAAAAGTCAGTGTTCCTAAGCTCTGGTTGCCTCACATGTAAAATAAGGTAAACAGCACCCTGTATTTAAGGAAGGAGTTGGAACTGAATCCCAGCCATGAAACTTACTTGCTCTACAACCTTGGCAAATTAATCTTAACCTGTTTCCTCATGAGAAATTATCTTGGGGGATCCTTGTAGGATTTGTCTAGATCCTTTATGAAACACACATAGCACAAGCTTGCCACAAAGCAGAGGCTCAATAAATAGAAACTTGATTTTCAGTCCTTGTTAGGAATAAATGTCATTGTGAACATACAAGTGCTATTATACTTATTCCTGATGGATACTGCTGAGAAGGGGAAAAAAATAATCAAGGTTCTTGCCTAGGACTTTTTGTGTAGCTCCTATGTTTTAGAAGATGTGTCTAGCTGCCTTTTGTGAAAATCTTTTCCTTCAATTAATTTACCTAAATGAACAGGATTCAAAATTCTTTAATCAGTTCACTAAAGCTCAGTGTAGACTGCCACCACGCCAAAAAAACTAATCTTACCTTGGCAGCCAGATTATACACATTTGAAACTGAACCACCAGGAAAACCATAGCTGGGAAGTAACCTGCTTTGCAAACTGAATCTGGTCGGGGTCTGTGGGCCTCCAGAAAGCAGAGTTTAAATTTGATAAAGTGGTTACTGGCACTACCTTTACGGGGGTGGTGGGGAGAAAATCAACTGGTCCTTCCTTGGAAGCCTAGGGCCTTGCACACAGTAAGCACAGACAAAAACCTGTTCATTTATATTTGAAGCAGTATGCAAATAAAACTTTTTTGCTATATAACTTGAATAGATGATTATGTGTAAAACTGATATAAATTCTGGAAATAATCCCCAATCTTCCCAAAACTGCTCTCAGGAAGGATTTTCTTGTTTCTATTTCAGCTCCGATTCATGTTCTTTTCTCAGTTTTTTCTTTTTGGGGTGGGGAGTACGTTTTGCAGTGGCACCATCATAGCTCATGGCAACCTCAAACTCCTGGGCTCAATCACTCCTCCTGCTCCTGCTTCAGCCTCCCAAGTAGTTAGGACTATAGCCTCGAACCACCACGCCCAGCTAATTTTTTCATTTTGTACTAACTGGCACTAAGTTGCCAAGGCTGGTCTGGAACTACTGGCCTCAAGTGATCCTCCCACCTTGGCCTCCCGAAGTGCTGGGATTACAGGCAGGAGCCACCAACCCTAGTTCTTTTCTCCATTTTAAAAGAAGGCTGAACAGGCACTGGCAACTTACACCAAGACAAGCAAGCTTTCAGCACCTAACAATACATCCATATGAACTATCTGTAAAGATTCAGGATAAAAAGCTGGATGTTGATATCTTGTAAAGAAAAAAAAGTACTCAGTCTTGCCTCTCTTGACACTAACTTACTAAGTGACCCTGGGCAGGAATTTTGGCCAGTTTCTCCATCTGTTTAGAGGAGATGGGGTGGTGATTGAGATGATGCCTGTGGTCTCTTCCAGTTCACATTTCAGTCTGCGTTTCTCACCTTTTAGCTTATCTTTATGGTAGAGCCAGTTTAGACCAAAGACAAAATCCCCAATAATGTTTTAACATGTGCCCACTTTAAGGTTCTAAATCACCATGCACAACTCTGATTGAAAATGGCACTTCGCCATGTACTGGAAATTTAAAGAGCTTTATATCAGGTTGGAAGTCAAGCTAACTTCCCACCCTCTGGTTCCTTCGTTAAATAGAGTTTGTAAAATTCTTTATCAAGGTTACCCTGTGGGCCCTTTGGTACCATGTGCTGTTTATACAGAAAGAATCCCACAAACTTGCTTTTGAGATCTGCATCCTAAAACCAGAATAGCACATGATACAGCCTCTAAGTCATCATTTATTGATTTATAGAGCACCCATCACATGATTGAGGTGCTTTACAATACAGTAAACATCACAACAGAACTCACATAGTTAAATACAATCAACAAATTACAGAACTAAAAAAAAAAAAAAAAACTGGAATGAAGCAACATTATGTCAAATTTCGAAGATGCTGAGAAGTGGCAGTACAAAAAAGGTAATTCCACCAACTGGAGACCAGACGGGCAAAAATACACAGGCACCACAACCCAAAGTGGGCAGATTTGTAGGGGGTGAGTGAGCATATAAAATTTCACAACTGAGAATGAAGGCCATTAAAGATACTGACACTCAAGTGATCACAGAACGAGTGGAATAACCTGACAAGCATATTACCTTATAATGACAAGGAAATCAACTTCATATGGATTTTAAACTCAAAAGAGGAGGTCAGAAAGCCACTGAGACCATCCATCCCATTATGAGCACAGACTGAAATCTGTAAGCCTTTGTGAGAACTTGGAATAAATTTAGGAAACAGCCAACAGTTCTACAGTCTTTAAGATTATGTAGATGTTGTTGATGGTTGGCACAAGGTTGGGGGGCAGGGATCCTTTTCCTAAAGCAGAGAAGAATCACCTCACACAAATGATGAGGTACTGGTGGGACAAAAGCCACCTGGTTCAGTGTCACCTGAGTGGAGTTTAATTTCAAATGTAGAGGCATTTAAGTTTACGTTTTCAGATGAACACTGGCAAGGCACAGATGACATCTCTGACAGAGGAAAAGAAGTCATAACATCTTTCTAGGCCTGTGTTTCAGTATGTAGCACGGTCAAGGTGCCAGGCAGAAAAGAGTGTGAAAACAGATGCACTCATTCCTGGCTCTCCCTTCCACTCCCCTAGACTAGCCCTAAAAAACCACATGGTTATACCAAAGTAACTGCATTAAAGTGGCACTTAAAGTTCAAAAATAGTTGTCCCTGAGTTACTAGGTCATTTGCTACTTGCTGAAGAATCAAATCCCAGGTTTTAATTCTGCTAGCAGAATTACAACAATAGGAGAGCAAACTTCTAGCTCCATTTTGCCACAACAAACACCATGTGAACAACTTCTGATTTAAGAGTCAAAGGGATTGCATTCCAAGTCACTTGTAGGTGTGCAGTGCCAGCATTTGGGGGCAACAATTTCTATACGGTCTTTGGGGAAGAAAAAAAAAAAAGTCACAAAGTTCTTCAAGAAAATCGGGCTCCAAAGAATCAAATGAAACAATTTTCACAGTCACTACATATTTATGGATTTTTATGTTTATGGGGTTTTACATGCTTTGGAGTGGAGAAGAGACTGAGATTTAGAAAATTCATTCTCTACTGTGAATACATCCTCAACTATTTTATTTCTGCTTAAAAAAAGACATACAAAATTTGTAGAGGTACGGGTTATTGGCAGGAATCCTTTTATACTCTTCTGCCAAAGCATTTCTCCAAACCCCACAGAGCAGAGATGCACCAGTTCTCACTTATTCTCACAATCAAACACCATGTCCCATCTGGTACTGTCTCAAGTTCTATCCTTTACATGCCAAAGACTACTTCCCACTCCCAACCTCACAATAAACATTGAGGAGCCTAGGCCTGCCTTTAACACTTCACATGCTCATTTTACCATTTGCTGAAGTTGTTTTAGAAAATTGTATGATATGAAATATACTTATATTCAAACATTAATCAAATCCAAGTGCACTATGTCAGTGACAGAATCTGCATGTCAAATAGCAACACATTTACCTCGTAATGTTTTTAGATTCACATATGAATCTAGATAGAACCCAATACGTATACTGCCATGGCCATGTGATTTTCAAGTATTAAGTTTGTTTGCATAAGGAATCAACCTGAGATTTCTCTAAACTGCACTTCTCTGGCATTCAGTATTATAACCTTCATTCAATACAATAAAAGCCAACAACTTGACAATTATTGAAAAAAAATTATATTTTGGAAGAACTCACTACATAAGGTGACAGAATTCCAAAATCAAATTACATGAAAATATACATCGCAATTTCTTTGTACAATAGGTGAGAAAACTCTGCAGTATAGAAGAATAGAGGCAAAGAAATATAAAGGACTCAGGAGAAGAGTATGAGGGTAAACAGCATTTTTAGTAGCAAACCCAGGAGTTAAGGAGAAAGCCTGTAGCTGAGCTGTGCATGCTTTATTTATCCAACCTTAATATTAAGCAACTCAAGGGCAAAAATGAAACCAAATCAGAATTTGATACTATTTGGGGAAAATTTCAATAAGTTGAATTAAGAACCAACTCTTTTAGTTCTTGGGGGTAATGACTGGTTTCAAGAGCTCTCAACGGCCAAAAAATGTTATTGCTACATCCAATCCAAGAGATGGGTGCAACTAGAATACAAAAAGGACAAAGCACCTAGTGATGACTATCCTCTGAAGTCATCAATAAAAATCAAGTAATTGCTTATTAAGTATTTCAGTATTTGAACTAAATGATTTGAGAACTTTCTGGCAGCTAGAAGAGATAAAAGCAAAGGGGAGTGTGTCAAAACAAAGAAGATACAAAAGTTTAGTAAGTGAAAAGAGTTTAATGTAGCCTCAATGGTTTAAAGGAAATTAAATGGAAACTTTTAATCCTAATTGCTTTTCATCTGACATGCTTTAAGGAGTCTTTTAAAACTGATAAGAAACAATGAATAGGAAAGAAAACCTGCTAAAATCTTTTAGAATTTACACGATTCTTATTCTACTACAAGAAAGCATTATTTGGTACAAGGTGTATTTGTGGATGTACATGAACAGTATATATATTATCCGGATCATGTTGTGCTATGTACAGGTCTTTACAATTCTTCCTGAAGGTTAAAACAGTTCATTAGAATTCAAAATGCGTAATCATCTGTAAGTTGGCACTTGTTAGGCTCTTGTCAGCATTGATAACTGGCATGTTTTATTGCAGCCCAGTTCCAGCCAGTGTCTGCCAACTTGTTACAACAGAAGTCCAGCAATAGGTGGGTAGAGTGCAGGAAAACAGTGCCATGTTTCTCAATTGGAGACCTACAACAAAACAAACAAAATTTCATGATGAAATACATAAGAGAATTAATTAATTGATTAGAAATTTTTATTTACATTCTTTTTCTCTGGCAACAAATCCTAAACTTCATTTTAAGTTCACTTTTGTGTTTGTCTATTATGGTAGCCACTAGCCACATGTGGCTGTTTAATTTTAAATTTAAATTAACTACTATTAAATAAAATTCACAGGGCTGGGCATGGTAGCTCACACCTGTCATCCTAGCACTTTTGAGAAGCTGTGGTGGGAAAATGCTTGAGGCCAGGACTTCGAGATCAGCCTGAGCAACATAGCAAGACCCAATCTCTACAAAAAATTTTAAAAAATTAGCCTGATGTGACAGCACATGCCTATAGTCCCAGCTACTTGAGAGGCTGCGGCAGGAGGATTGCTGCAGCCCAGGAATTGGAAGTTGCAGTGAGCTCTGATAACACAACTGCATTCTAGCCTGGGTAACAGAGCAAGACCCTGTCTCAAAAACAAAATTTACAATTTCGTTCCTCAGTCATGCTAGCCACATTTCAAGTGTTCAACAGTCACATGTGGCCAGTGGCCACCATACTGAACAGCACAGGTATAGAGTATCTCCGCCATGGTAAAAAGTTCTACTGGACAGCAGTGACTTAGATTTTTCAATATTCCAAATGTCTTTCAACTTATATTACACCCAGAATCACAAAGAGATGAATCACTTAAAAGTCAAGTGATGGGGGGAGGAGTTAAGGAAATATATAAATATTTAAGGATATTCAGAGAAACAAGATTGCCACATTTCCCAAATTCCTGTTTCTATCCAACTCTCTAATTCAGTTCAAACCCATTTTCAACATGGAGCTTCCCACAAATGACCCACCCTTTATCCCAATTTCAGTTCCTAATTGTTTTGTATCTGCTAGTCTCATATGCTCAGTTAGACTGGAAGTCAAGAACACATCTAAATAAAACCCACTACAACCTTATCAAGTGCTTATTATGTGCCAAGCAGCATGCTAAGTACTTTACAAACTCATCTCACCCAAGGCTCACAATCATCATATGAAGGAGTTTCCCCTTATAAAAGCGAGACAAGGTCACATAGCTATAAATGGCAGCATTTCCTGTTCAAAAAGTTAGGCAAACACTGTGTTCAAATTGTAAAAGTCTGATTGAATGATTGGACTTTTCAGAGCCTTTATTATATTATAATGTGCACTTTGAATATGGGGTGTTGGCTGAGGGCAGCAAAGAAGAAAACACCTATTTCTATTACATCTTTAGGTCAAGTGTTCCAAAGAACTCAGAAACCTGTATCTGATGCCAAGCACAATTTTGGGCAAAAGAACTCAAACAAGATGACTGGGACTCAAGGGATATAATTTTAAACTCCTGATAGACAGGCCAACTGTACTTAAGAGTTATGGCAGGCTGGATGGGGTGGCTTGTGCCTGTAATCCTAGCACTCTAGAAGGCTGAGGCCAAAAGATTGCTTGAGGTCAGGAGTTTAAGACCAGCCTAAGCAAGAATTAGACCCCCTCTCTACAAAAATTGGAAAAATTAGCTGGGCGCAGTGGCACATGTCTATAGTCCCTGCTACTCGCTTGAGCCCAGGAGTCTGAAGTTGCAGTGAGCTATGATGACACCACTGCACTCTACCCCAGCAACAGAGTGAGACCCTGTTTCAAAAAAACAAAACAAAAATCCTTCTGGTAAATTCTAACTCCTACCAGACATGTTCAAAGGTCAATGTGTCTTCTAAAGCCCAGAGTGAATTTATCAATCCTACAATCACCTAAATTCAACCATACCAAAAGCTCCATTGTGGGGACAAAGAAAGCTGTGAGCCAATCTGTGGCTATACATGTGCCTATTTCCATAACTTAGACTACCTCCTCCCTAGATATATCTAGGATAGATCATAAGACGTAGAACTACTGCTAAATTTATTTCCAAAAGGGTTGTACTTATCAATGTAAACAGCCCTTAGCAAAGAATGCACCAAATATGAATATATTACCTTCATCAGAATCAGGTTCTGCTATTTGCACACAGATACACACATATTCGCATACACGTTTTTACTAGAAAATCTAAAGACATATATTGAAACTCAAGAGACAATGTTATGGAATAAGTATTGTAACTTTCAGGTAATGTTACTGGAATGTTTTTCCAAAGACTATACCACACCCAAATTAATCCTTGTAATCATTCCCCAGTG
>VBSM01003203.1:790604-802369 GCA_008086735.1 Cheirogaleus medius
GATGCTGGTCCCGAAGTGGTTAAGAACTATATCTTTCTTATTAACCTTGAAAACTTCAGTGACAGGCCACCATATTGGCAAATGTAAAAGTAAAATTAGATAAACTTACCATTTGGGTGCCAGATTTCTGTAATGAATTTCATTTTAGGAGGCCGGAGGGGATAATCTTTTGGGAAAGTGAGATGAGCCTTAAAAACACCACCTTCACTGGAAAAAACAAAAACAAAAACAAGTTCTTGCCTATAAGTTCCTGCTTATAAGTAAACAATCATTAAAAAATACATACAAAACAAGGATGCTAGCACTAACACCAAAAATGAAGTAAATAAATAATCTGGATTCCCTGTAGGTAGTTACTAGCACTCACTAGTTATTAAACTCTCAAGACAACTAGTAAAAGAAAAGAAAACATTTGCTAAAAAGGCATCCAGTTCAGATCACATTACCAGCTGTTCGACAAACCTTCCCAGCACTTCCCAATGTACTTTCAACAACATTCAGAAGGTTTAATTTCACCTACAGGGTTCAAGTCACCACTTTCCCTAGGTTGTTCTCAAACTATAATTCTTCTCTCTCTCTCTGTTCTAGCCAGTCTTCTTCCAGTTCCTCAAACATACCAAGCACTTCCTCATCTTAAAGCTTATGTACATTTTGTCACTCTCTATCTGGGAGCAGATATGCTGCTTCCATCAAACCATCCATTTATTCAGTTCACATTTAACAAATATTTATTTGGCACTTGTGTTAATCTCTAAGATTATAGCAATGAACAAAGTCTCAAGGAGTAAATATTCTACTGACTTTCCAGAGCACCACTGCCCAAGAGAACTTTCCGCAACATTGAAGGTATTCTATATTTGTGCTGTCTGTCCAATAATGTAGCCACTACCCACTGGAAATATGGCTAGTACAACTGAGGAACTGAATCTTTTTATTTTATCTAATTTTAATAGCCACATGTGGCTAGTGACTGTTATATTAGTGAAGTTAAAGGTCACTGCCATTTAATTAGGAAATGTTCTTGAAGATTTGTCAAGAAAAACAATACAATGATTTGTATGCATTAACTAAAACTAAAGAGGTCAGCTCAGCCTTAAGGGACAAAAATGACTAAATTTCTGTCTTGTAGCCTTGGTATTAAATGTTGTTTCTGATAGAAATACTCTTCTCCCTTTGTCTTCTGATCATCATTCAGTACTCAGCTTAAATGTTACCTCCAGAAAAATTTTATTTGCCTAACAATCTAAACTAGCCACTAGGTCCTTCTATCACATTGACCCCTTTTAATTTCTTTATTGCAACAGCACTTTGCAAATCTGATTCAAGACCTTAGAGCAAGGTCGTATGATTGTGGTTGCTTCACATCAATGAGAAATGGAATTCTCAGCTCATTAGTTTTCATTCACTGAAAAAATGTACATGAATTGTTAACCACAAGCAAGTATTGATTTGTACTGTCTTTTCTAATCATAAAAGCAAGCTGGGGGGGGGTCACACAGGTTAAGTTTAAAGAGAGGTAAGATCATTAATAACAAATACTTCTGAATACTTACGAAAGGCCACAGGATTCAGAGTATAAAAAGTCACTGATCTTAATAATTTTGGCAAAAGCAACAGGGAAAAGATTTCAAAGGATTAAAGAATGGAGTGGTGAAGTACAAGCATAATATATAACAAACAGGACAGTTTGTACAAGAAGTTTAACAGTTAAAAAAAATGGTAACCAGATGGGGAAATAGTACAAATGAAGGGCTTTAAAAGAGGGGGAGAAACTCTCATTTGTTTACAAGGAAATGAGAAAATGTTAGCAGAAAGACTAAAGATACCAGAAAAAGAATAACCAAGAAATCAAACAGAAGTGGAAAGAAAATAAAGGTAGAAGCGGGCCTAACCATGCAAAAGAACGAACATCCTTTCTTTTCCCACAGGAAGAAAAACAGATTAAGTGTAGTACAGATACTAGGGATAGAAAGCAAAAGAAATGACAATTTTTATGCCTGCCTTAGGGGCTTTCTTCTCATAATTTAAGAGGTTATCTATTAAAGGGAAAAAACATGAAGACTTGAAGGAAACAGACTAGAATAGCTGTTGTGAAGAAAGCATTACACTGATAAGAGATAAATCTTTATCTTCTCAGACTATGTTACCTCTGTAAGGCTGGTGGCGGCCCCCCTTCCCCTCCCTAGATCAGAAAGAAACTACCAGACCCCGCTGAGAAAAACCACACCCAGATGTCCACCCGGATGAGAGTCCACAAATACCGCCAGCCCCTCCTATTTCTCAATGACCACCAAAGGTCGCCCCAGTTCTTCCCGCCAAAAGTCCCTAGCCCAGCCCAAACAGTATAAAAGGCTGCACCCCCTTCAAACGGGGGCAACTTCTGGGCCCCCCCCCCTCTTAGGGCCCCAGAACCTCGTCCAGGAGCACTAAATAAAGCCACGTGGTTTGGCCCCCACTCTTTCTCTCTCTCTGTCTGTCTTCGTTTTGCCGCCGCCGCTGAAAAACCTTATAACCTCAACTGTGTAAGTTAGTGCCAAAAGTGATCTTAGGACATATTAATTATATGGACTAGTCTTTCAAACAGGGGCTGCAAAAGCATTTAATGAGTCACTAGCCAATTTTTTGTTGTTGTTGTTATTTACAAAAATAGAATAGAAAGCACGGGGTTTATCACAAGTAGTTTCAGTTGTATAATCTATGTATGCGTTTCCATTCACTAATCCTATATACACAAATGTATGCAGCAGCTCATGATGTAAAATATTTCTGATAACAGAGTTTTGGTAAGAAAACAAACACACCAAAAAAATCCCAAACAAAGATTAAAAGCCACAAATGTAGAAAACAGACTGATTTCCTTTTGCTTTCCTGAGCCCTCTACAGCCAGCCTGCATCCTGGTTGCTCCAAAACAAGCTGTGTCACATTACCTTGGCCTCCCCTAAAGTAAGACAGAAATAATGGGAAAGTATACTAGCATTTACCTCAGAGTACTGTTAGGAGGAGTAAATGAATTAACATATCTAAAGGGCTTCACGTGTAGCAAACATGCTAGTTATTTATGAATATGCGCGTGTTATCTCTCCCACTAGACTCTAAGTGTCTTTAGAACAGAATCTATGTCTAATATGCTCTTCCCACCAAATATTTAGTACATATCATATACTCATTAGATACTTGCTCACAAGAAGAGTGAACGACTACATGAGTAAACGAAGAATCTGTATAATCAAATAAATGTGTCCATGGACCAGAAATAGAGCTGAAATGAAAAGTAGTGAGTGTATTAAAGATCTGTTGGGCTGCAGAGACAGAAGCAGGCAGCGACTGGGGGGAGTCTGGCTCCAGTCTCATAATGGTGACTTTTGAATTTTCACGTGAGTGATGAATTGGGGTGCAACAGCCAGAGCCAGGCTCACTGCTTGAATAAGTGTTCTGAGTGGGGTCCCCTTACTTGTAAAAGGAGGCTTTTAAAAAGTTACTCTGTTGCCTAAGACTACAGCCTAACAGGGATCAGGGAGGTGAGAAAATACAGGCACAGTCTCATGACTGGGAACTGAACCAAGCCACTGGTTATTTCTACCGCTGGACCTCTGTATCTTCAAAAGCACTAAAGAGTAGGATTCCCAAATCTCCATTATAAAACCTAGTTCTGGACTGTGGGCACAGGGTCCATGTGGAGACAACTACAAAACCCTAAAGAAGGAAAGAAAAGTAGAAAACAAACAAATAAATAATTTTTAAAACCCCAAAACAAATATAGAAAACAGCCAAGAATCTATATAAAAGGACATCAAAATAGCTGCGCAAAGCCCATGCACTTTATTCCACTGATAAGACTGTTTCTTAACAATATTAAGTTGGCATCTCCTAGTCATTTAATTTTGATTAGTTAGATCTATTCAAAAGCTTCATAATAGCTGACTGGAATCCTCATCATGAAAGACAACTGCCTTAGTCCCTTCTAAATTATTTTCAATCATTAAAATATCAACCAAATTTAACTTAACAAGGTTGCCCTAAAGTTTTAAAGCACACAATTTTACTCTACCGGAAATGCCCTCACCAACTCTGAATCATTCATGCTATTTCTTACATTCTTATGGTTTTTTCCCTATCTGTGGACCCCTCACCTTCTATATATTTTACCTGTGGAAACACTACCCTTTTTTTTTTAATGCCTAAATTGATAGTACCCAACTTGTGGGTGCAATCTTCTAGCCAAGTTTGCAAAGAGGAATCCAAAAACCCACAGGGCACAATAACACTGTGGAGTAGACATTAGTATGTCACATATTCTCTACTTTTCAAATATGGAAAGATGCTACTGTGGTGAGCAAAGGAAAATTTATCTAAAAGCACCAATGGGGCCCAGTGTGGCGGCTCACACCTATAATCCTAGCACTCTAGGAGGCCGAGGAGGGAGGATTACTTGAGCTCAGGAGTTCGAGACCAGCCTGAGCAAGAGTGACACTCTCATCTCTACTAAAAATGGAAAAATTAGCAAGGTATGGTGGTATACATCTATAGTCCCAGCTACTGGGGAGGCTAAGGCTAGAGGATCGCTTGAGCCCAGGAGTTGGAGGTTGCAGTGAGCTATGGTGACGCCACTGCACTCTACCCAGGGTGATACAGCAAGACTCTGTTTCTCAAAAAAAGAAGAAAATGAATTCAAAATGTTTCTTTCCATTATATATTCTCTTCATCACAGATATCAATACTAACAGTATAGTTACTAGCATCTAGCATGATATTAAAAGGAGATATACAACCAACAGTTTCATATAATAAAACTTTTGAGAAACCTAGGCTTAGTTCAAGTTTCTTCCATGAGGAAGAAACTTACTGTTTTTGTATTAAATTATAAAAATCTTACAAGGATTAGATCCTATCAGTCTGCCACAATGATTTTATCTAAATGATATACTGTATGCTACCTTCTGAGATTTTGTTCAACATTGTTCTATTAGTCTATATCCCTGTTGGTGCCTCTTGTTCATTCATTTTATCTGACATAATTCACAATTTATCCATTATTCTCATATTTCATTGTTTTCAATTTTTTACTATTACAAGTAATAGAACACTGAACATTTCTTAGAAATAGGGTTTTTACCCTAAAGTTGAATTAAGACCAAATTTAAGTACTATTTCTAAGCAATGCAGGCACTAGGTTCATTCTCTCCAGAATTTCATCACAGAACATATGGCTTGTGCCTCTAAGTCTTAAATGGGACTGTAAAAGAATTTGTGACTATAAAAGAACGTTAATGAAAGAGGTTTTTTTTTGCTTAGCTGACTGACTCTTCATTATCTATAGCCACCAAAGGTAAGGCAATACTACAAAATATATATATATAATCTAATATTCCCAAATTTTTCACCCCATTGCCAGTGGTAGGAAACAAAGCATATTCCTTGAACAGACCAGCAATTGGTTATGAAGAAAAGGAAGTTATAGATAAAAGGTCACTCATTAACACAAATTTATAAAGTTTATAATTATGTGGTGATATCCAGGTCTCTTAAACTTTCTCTAAAAACCTACTGCCACTCCTGTCTGAAACTTTTATTTCTGTGGATGTTTATGGCTATCCACACTGCTTGATTATCAGTCTGAAATACCAGATATACGATGTCAGTTTCAGAATGTACACTTTGCACAATACTGCCTCAGGAATCTATTCTTAGCAGATTCATTAATTAGCAGATTCATTAAGATTCATTAATGGACAGAACAGTAATAAAAATGTAATACTATACAAGAATAAGTATAATGACTAAATTAATACTCGTGGCAAATATCAATCTCAAAGTAACACTTGAATATACCAGTTATTGATTACATAGATCGTAAAGAGTTCAGAGTGCCCTCTAGTGACTAAATGAAGGCTAATGATGCCACCAAGAAATCTCACATTAGCTTTTTACAGAATTTTGGCACAGCATTATTTTCATGATCTAATTAGTGAAGTGGTGAATTAATCACTTAGGTTTGTATGCTAAGACCCTACTAACTTATTTTCAACCCTGTAATCTCCCTCCCCCCACTATAAGCCTCTGCTTCCTTTCACAGGTAGGTATTTATACTTAAGGTCTAGCTATTCACTCCCAACAGCACTCTTCGAACTCCAAAATGGCCTCTCCTTTCTTCACTCCACTAAAATAACTATGAGGACATCACTAACTTCCTTATGGTTAAGTCAACAAACACTTTTTTTCTTTTTTTTTGACACAGTCTTGCGCTGTCACCCTGGGTAGGGTGCAGTGGCATCATCATAGCTCACTGTAACCTCAAACTCCTCCTGCCTCAGTCTCCCGAGTAGCTTGGACTACAGAGTAGCTGGGACTACAGGTGACAGGCCTGCACCACCACGCCAGGCTAATTTTTCTATTTTTAGAAGAGGAAGGGTCTCGCTCTTGATCAGGCTGATCTTGAACTCCTGAGCTCAAGCAATCCTCCTGCCTCGGCCTCCCTGAATGCTAGGATTACAGGCAAGAGGCACCACGCCGGACCCAAATATTTCTTAAGCAATCTATTAAGTACTTGATTTTTGATAGCATTTTAAAAGCCTTACTTCCATAAGACCTTTCCTCATTGTATTTTCCTTGTACCTTCCTAGCTTCTTTCCTTTGTCTTTCTCAGGGTCCTGGACTAGGCACATGTACTTTTCTCTATTCCCTGGGCAAAGGCTGCTGACTTTAGGAAGGCACAGTTGAGAAAGTGGCCACCAGTTGTCTCATCAGCAAGTACATACTCCAGAGGAGCTGCCACAAATGCTGCTGCTTTTCATATCTCAAATCAATAGCCTACAGTTTTAAAAATGTATGTTAAAGCACAGAAATGGGTTTTTATTAGTGAATACAATAGCCTGTTAATTACAACACTGAGTACTGAAAGTCGTTTTCTTTGGTGAAGCTGGAGGTATACAAAATATAGTCATGCGTTACTTAACAACAGGGATACATTCTGAGAATGTATCTTTGGGCAATTTCATCCTTCTGCAACCAGCATAGAGTGTACTTACACAAAGCTAGAAGGTATAGCCTACACACTACACACCTAGATTACATGGTACTGCTTATTGCTCCTAGGCTACAACCTGATAGAGCATGTTACTATAGGCAACTGTAACACAATGGTAAGGATATGTGTATGTAAACATAAAAATGGTACAGTAAAATACTGTGTAAAACATTACAAAATGGTACACCTGTATAGAGTAGCTACTATGAATGGAGCTTGCAGGACTGGAAGTTGATCTGGGTGAGTCAGCCAGTGAGTGGTGATTGAATGTGAAGCCCTAGGACATTACTGTACACTATTCTAGACTTTATAAACACTGTCCACATTGTGTTATTTTTAAAAACTTTTTTCTTTCTTCAAATTAACCTTAGCTTACTGTAACTTTTTTACTTTACAAAGTTTTATTTATTTTTTTTAACTTTTTGGCCCTTTTATAACAATACTTAGCTTAAAATACAAACACATTGTATAGCTGCACAAAAATATTTTCTTTCTTTTTATCTTTAACTATATTTTTTCCATTTTTATACTTTTTTAAGTTGTTTCTCAAAAACTAAGATATAGACACACACATTAGTCTAGGCCTACATGGAGCCGGGATCATCAACATCACTATCTTCCACTTCCACATCTTGTTCCTCTATAAGGTCTTCGGAGGCAATAACACACGTGAAGCTGTCATCTCCTATGACAATAATGCCTTCTTCTGGATACCTCCTGACGCTGTTTTACAGCTAACACACACACACACAGAAAACACACATGTAGAAGGAGTGTACTCTAAAATAATAATAAAAAGTATAGTAAATACATAAACCAGTAACAATCATTTATCATTATCAAGTGCTATATATGATTGTATGTACAGTACTTTCATAGGACTGGCAGCACAGTAAGTTTGTTTATACAAGTATCACCCAAATATGTGCACTGTGCTACGATAGGACAACAGCTACCATGTCATTAGGTGCTGGGAATTTTTCAGCTCCACTATAATCCTATAGGACCACTGTTATATATGTGGTCTGTTATTGACCGAAACATTGTTATAGAGTGCACAACTGTATATATGGACCAGCTAATAATATTTAAAGATACATACCACAACTGCATGAAACAAGTGTAAAAATTCAGTGAGGCCTATAGAGTTGGAGCTTGAGTCTGGATTCCTAACTAATGTTGCATACAGATATTGGTTTAGGAGAATTTCTCTTATCATCTTGTACCTACTGTAAGGATAGCTAGATTCTGTCACTGGAATGTCACCCCCATGTCTCTCCTAAGGAGGTGTTGTTGAAAAGACTGAAATAGACCTGAAAATCTTTAGGCCCATAGACCAAATTTTGGTCATTGGGAATGACCAAATGCAGTTATCTTAGTCTGCAAAACTTACCAATGCAAACATATTTCTAGGAATACATCAGTAAAAATTCTGATAGGCAACAGTTATTACACAGCATAAATCCTTTTTGCAGACTATAAAAAACATGAACATCCATACTATGGCTCAATTCTGTATGCCTCAGTCTGCCCTGGTATAGAAGTAGCTCTGAATTTTCTTTTCCATCAGCTGTTTTGAGGGAGAAAAGATCTACTATTTTAGAAAACTACTTGCCCATCACAGAAAAAGCCTCTGATGTATCCAAATCCTTGCTCACTTAGTACCATCGAGGATCAAGGCTGAGTGAGGAAATATAGTACTAAAGAAACTCAGATCTAGATCTGTCACTGTCACTCAGTTGTCTGGCTTTGAGAAGCTCGCTTCATATTTTTCCCTGCTACCTCAACTTCTATAAAAAGTATGGAAACTTGCACCAGGCACCAATATCAGGAAGTCTTGATGCATCTTAAAAATCAATAAATACTAGTAAATTTAAGTTAGTTTGCAAACAAAGCAGAAAATAAGACTGTGGTCTCTGAATCTAGAAATGTATTACATGAAATATTAACATTTAAGAAATTCTATTGTTGTTTGATACCATTCATTACCTTGTTCTCTTATCTTTAAATCATTGGTTCAACAACTGGTAGTCAGTTAATACATTATTTGATACCCTAAGAATAATTTTTATAAATTAGAAAAAAGTGACCATTAGTTCATTTTAGGGTCAGAACACCTTGATTCTGATCAATATTTTGCAGAGACCCAATTAGAGAACCGCTAAGGTAGATGATCTTGAAAGTTCTCTCTAGCCTTAAGACACTGACATGTACAATATGTTCTCTATGACAATGTCCTAGAAAAATGTAATCCTATACTTTAATAAACTGATCAAAGAATGGTAAACTCTTGCTCCTAAAAATCATGACATTCCTTTTGGGGGTCAAGACACAGTATGCACAAGAGAAGGAAAGAAGAAAAACATTTTAATACAAGTTTTTCTTCTTTTCCCAATCCTGCCAAAATTAATCTCCTAATTTCTGGAATACAAGTTAAAAATATATTATTTATATTTAACCTCACCATAAAGATAGCTTTTCTATAATAAACTTATTCTAGGTATAGAGAATATCTGAATTTCTGAAACTATACTATATTTTAAAAAGCAACTTCAAGCAGAAAACAAAAACCCTAAACATGATCAAATTTAGTATGAATGATGCTAAACATTGGTATTTCACATGCTTCTTAAAAAATAATTTCATTTCTATTTGCCAAAATAGTTTTAATTCCAATTAATTAAAAGGGCTCCATTGCGAAGATGTCAGTTCCATTATACTTACTAAAGTGTATCTGGGGGACCAATAATAAGGACTTCCCATCGGTAGAGATCATTGTCATCTATTAAACCTGCCGAAAAGCCTTCCACTGGATTTTTGTTGAGTTCTGTAGAAAAAGAATAGTTTGATCAGTACTTTTAAGCACATAATTTTCACCCACTAGATAAATTATAGAACTTGAGCATATGTCTTAAGGTCTAAACCAGGGGTCCTCAAACATTTTAAACAGGGGGCCAGTTCACTGTCCCTCAGACCGTTGGAGAGCTGGACTATAGTTTTAAAAAAACTATGAACAAATTCCTATGCACACTGCACGTATCTTATTTTGAAGTAAAAAAAATAAACAGGCAAAAACACCCGCATGTGGCCCATAGGCCGTAGTTTGAGGATGCCTGGACCATTATATGGATATACCTTACCAGGCAAAATGCTACCCGATGGCCAAAACATTTCCACTTCTGTAGTATAAGGAAGCCATGTGGTACTTATACCCTGGTGTCTAGCCAGGCTCTTACCATTCTAGACAGCCCTACAGAGGTCTTTCAAGAAAGCTTGTTAAAATGCAGATATCCAGGCCCATAACCCAGAGATTCTGGTCAGAAAGAACTAGAAATCAAATCAAGAAAGTTAATTCTTACGCTGTGGTCTTTAGGGTATACTTTCAGAAATAACTTTTCGTTGGAGTTTACTGAGCATAACTAACTTTCATTTATATTGACATTTGTATATCTATATCTATTTCACATGTTCCCTACAGTCATAGGATGGGGACAGTCTACAGCTGTTGTTCTTATATGGTCCATCGCACTCTGAGCACAAGGACAGCAGAGGCCCCATCTGTCCTGCCTGTGTGTATTGACCCCTCTGCCGGCCATGGCTTCCAGCACAGAGGAGTGGCTTAAGAAAACAAGCTAGAGCCTTCAAGGAATGGCTGTGGGGTATCATGAGATTTTTCTCTTCTAAAGAAAGTACTCTGGTATGGAGAAAGGAAGACCAGGGTGGGGGGCAAGAACAGAGGCAAGGACCTAGGGAAGTGGGGGCCACACAGGCCAAGAGGAGATCTTAGGGAGTAGGTAAGGAGGGGTGCAGAGCCCGAAGTTTCCAGAGATATAGGGCTTAATAAAGTTATCAAATGTTTTGCCTGCCAGAGGAGCTGAGCACTGATTGGCTCAAATTGGGAAGTGTGGACAAAGGACATGTAAGAAGAGTGTTTCTGAAAGGACTTGGTGAGAATCTGAACAGGTATGCAATTCTCATATAATACCTGCCATCATCCTCAAGAAGCTCCATCTAATGATGAAAGTAAGAATAATATAACTCAAAGTGCTATAAAAGACGGAGCAAAGTATGTTGGTAATTGAGAAGATTTAATTTTTTTGAGGGATCAGAGATGGTATCATTTCAACAAGTAAGAGTTAACATCCCAACATACCAGGCAAACATGCAGAAAGCCGATAGTAAACGTTTATACGTAAACATAAAAACTTTTCTCAAAATTTGAGGGGAGATTTTTGTAAGTCTAATATTTTTGCCTACCTCGCAAAATAGACTTTTATAAGTAATTATTAATAAAATCAGTAGTAGTGTATTTCAAAACACAAGAAATGTATTTTTACTTTTTCTTTAAGAGACAGTATCTCACTCTGTCGCCCAGGCTGGAGTGCAGTGGCATGATCATAGCTCACTGTAACCTCAAACTCCTGGGCTTAAGCGATTCTGCCAGCTCAGCCTCCCAAGCAGCTAGAACTACAGGCACATCCAGCTAATTTTATTTTATTTATTTTATATTTATTTTATTTTATTTTAATTTTTTGTAGAGACGAAGTTTTGCTAAGTCTTGCCCAGGCTGGTCTTAAACTCCTGGCCTCAAGCAATGCTCCCAAAGTGCTGAGATCACAGGCATGAGCTGCCATGCCCATCATATTTTTACTTTTAAATAACTATTCTAAAATATGTTAAAAAGATATTAAAGGGGAGGAAGTGGAGAGAAAAAAATAAAAAATAAAAGATATTGAACAC
>VBSM01003203.1:878437-888532 GCA_008086735.1 Cheirogaleus medius
CCTCTTATAAGTGGCTCTGCCCAAAAGTGTAGTTGTGTTTAAAGCTGTTGGGAAAAGAGAACAAGAGGAGACATGCTGCTATGACCACAAGTTAACATTTTTTATTTCAAATTTGCTGCAAAGGGAGATAATGTTGGAAAAATCCAATTTGAAGATTCCCTCTGGGTAGAAACTTTTGATATGAAAAGAATTATGAGATAATCAGTCACACTGGATTTTAAAAATCTGAGTAGACTGGACGTGGTGGCTCACACCTGTAATCCTAGCACTCTGGGAGGATAAGGCATGTGGACTGTTTCAGCTCAGGAGTTTGAGACCAGCCTGAGCAAGAGTGAGACCCCCGTCTCCACTAAAAAAATAGAAAGAAATTAGCTGGACAACTAAAAAAAAAAGAAATATATATATATAAATCTGAGTAAAGATAATTAGTCTGTTTACAAGATGGAAGGTTAGTTGTGTGCATAAATCTTCTTCAGCTCAATAAAATCTACTTAAAACTACCCAAGTATTTTATCAGGAATGCTAATTCCTGAAAGGTCAAGGAATTAGAGCCAGCAACAATGTTCTGTCCCTGACAAAGTGCGAGACAGGTGGCCCCGTGAGGTGCCCCTTGAGACAGCCCCAGCCCTGGAGTTCTCATCTGTCAAAAGGCAGCCTGGAGCACAGGAGGCCTATGGTTGGGCAACATTCTGGCAGCTTCTACCAAAGCTATGCATAGCCCAGTCTGTAACCCTGTGATTGTACTCAGCACAGACCCGAGAGACCGAGAGCCTATATCTATCAAAAGACCTGGGCAGCACACGTCACCCACTGCTCCGGGTGCCCCACCTCACGCCCTCACTACCACACACTGCCTGGCACGCCCGCTGCTGCAGGGCCCTGTGGCTTGAGAGGGGAGCCGTGTTCCTGTGGGTTCAGTTTCCACACACTCACATTCGGCCTCCTGGACAAGGCTGATGTCCCATAGCCTCATCCTGTGCCTGCCGCCTCCCCTCTCCTTGGCAGTGGGTACCTTGCTGTCTGGGCTCTTGGTTTGAGGGCCCTTCTCTGCTTCCCCATTCTTCCCTCTGCTTCCCCATATAGCGGACTGAGAGGGCTCTCCTGGCCTTAAAAGGAGCCCAAACCCCATCTCATTTTGACCTGTCCCTCTCTACCAAACTGGCAGCAGCAGCTGTGGCCAGTAGAGGGGAATGTTTGGCCCCTACGATGTCCCCAACCCACCCACGTCCCGTCCCTGTTACCATGCGGGGCTCTCCACTGCCTTCTTTCTTCCCCTACCTTCCTGAGTCCCTGCAGCAGGTTGAGCTGTGATGCCTTTGGGGTACAGGAAGGCAGGCCAGAGGGGCTTGAGCTCCCTACCATCTCGTCACAGGGGCCTCAGCCCACCTTGCCTGCACTCTGGCATGTGAGGACCTATCGCGACGATAGAGACGCAGAGTCACCTTTTATCCAGGTGAGGTCAGGTGAACAATGGCCTCCTAGGATATCTGATCCTAATCTTCAGAATCTGTGTGACCCTATATGGGAAAACAGTCTTTGCGGATGTGATTAAGGATCTTAAGATGGAGAGATTATCCTGGAGTATCTGGGTGGGCTCCATGTGCAATCATGAGTGTCCCTAAAAGAGGGAGATTTGACAAGACAGAAGAGGCAAAGGCCACGTGAAGATGGAAAGAGATTGAAGTGAGGTGGCCAGAACCCAAAGAATGCCAGTAGCCAGCAGCCGGAAGAGGCAAGGAACTGATTCTCCCACAGAGCCTGCGAGGGGGCCTGACCCTGCCGGCAGTTTACAGCCTTGTGAGAACCAATTTCAGACTTCTGGGCTCCAGAATTGTGAGACAATACATTTTTGTTGTTTTAAATCACCAACCATAAGACACACATACACATGGGCATATACAAATTCAGGCCAGGCACAGTGGCTCATACATGTAATCCTAGCACTCTGGGAGGCTGAGGCTGGAGGATCTCTTGAGCTCAGGAGTTCAAGACCAGCTTACGCAGAGTGAAACCCCGTCTCTACTAAAAATAGAAAAATGAGCCTGGCATCATGGTGCACACCTGTAGTCCCAGCTACTTGGGAGGCTGAGGCAGGAGGATGGCTTGAGCCCAGGAATTTGAGGCTGCAGTGAGCTGTGATGATGCTACTGCATTCTAGTCGGGGTGACAGAGCAACACTGTGTCTAAAAAAAAAAATTCATTGATCTGCACGCTTACGATGTGTGTAATTTATTATATTTATAATATGTCTCAATGTAAACCTTTTGAACAAAAGACTTCACTCTGGCTCAGTGGCTCCTAACATATTTTTTGCCCCACGTATCTGCACGAGCCGCCTCCCCTCCCTCTGGCTCCCAGGCGGAGGCAGGTGAGCAGCCGATTGATGAAGGCAGAGAGGCGGCCACGGCTTTCTGTTTTGTACAGTGTTTGACAAGGTGAGCAGAGGGACACCCTCAACACCTCTTGGGGAAGATTCCTGAAGGAGAATCTTCATTTTTAATTTTAATAAGCTCCTGTGGGGATCAAGAGCCAGCTCGTTAGAATGGGCCTAGCGCCCCAAGGCCCAGGGCCCTACAGAGCCGGGAGGCATGGGGACTTCCTCTGGCCACAACCCGTCACCATAACTGGGGGTCCAGGCAGCTGGGACAGAAGAACGCAGCTCCTCACCCTGCCTCAAGCTCTTCGGGTCCTACATGCTGTTCCCGCTTTTAGTGGCCTCTGTGAAAAGCACAAGTCCTCGGGAGAGGCCAACTTGTCACTTATCTCCCTCATCTGTGATGTAGGGACAGGAGTTTCCACATCACAGGGCTTGAACAAACATTAGGATCACGTGTGCCAAGGCCCTGCCCAGTGTCAGCGCTGCCGCGGACGTGATTTTGCTCACTCATCCATTCACTGGAATGAGGGCTCGGTGCCACCAGCAGCCGATGCCTCGGTGGGGCTCCCGCCTGAAGAAGAGAGCGAGCGCGGAAGGGCTGAGGCAGGGAGGGCGAGAGGGAAGCAGCCCTGGCGGTACTGAGGGACCTCAAGGTCTCCAGAAACCTCAGGGCTGGGGACAGCCACCACCTGGCCGGGCTCAACACTCCCTTTTGTTTCTGCAGCTTTCCTGCCAGTCGGATGGGCTTTTCCTCTGCAGGGGTGAGGCCCCAGGTCTTCAGGAATCCCTGCAGCCCACCAGACACACTTGCACCCGTGTGATTGGTGAGGCTACACGCAGCTGTCCCTGCCTTCCGGCTGGGTCTCCCCACAGCACTGTGAGGCCCAGGGCGGTGGGGACAGCTGGTGGCCCTTGAGGGAGGAGCTGGGGCTAGTGAGTACACACTACAGGTAGAAGGTGGAACTTTCTCTCAGACAGAGCTGTCTGCCGACTGGGTGAGTGGCTTCAGGAGGTCGCCAGCTAACAACCCCCTGGGCATTGGAGAACAGGGGCCTGACTCTTTCTGGGATTTTATGGAGCAAATTCAGCCACTGGCAAGGCCTGCAGTGGTCTCCCCTGGGCCTTGACTGTCCCACCTCCATGAGAGGTTGGAAACAGGTGGCCACAATGACATGGAGTACTACTAGCATCATGTGCCAAGGGACCAGGGACACTAAATTCATATACTGGGCGGGAGGGGGGTGCCATCAAGGAAGAATTACTCCTTCCCAAATGCCAATAGTGACCCACTGAGAAACACTGGTAGGGTTGAACTGGATGATGTCTAAGGGACTGGTCAGGTGTAAATGACTGTCATTTTAACATCCATTGTAGGTGCTGTGTGGACTCCAGGCCACACAACCCCAAGAAAAGAGGGTTGAAGTTGATCTCTGAAAACTAGATGAAGAAAAATAAGAAACACCCACATGCATCCATCAAGAGGGCACCGGTTGAGGCCGGGCGCGGTGGCTCACGCCTGTAATCCTAGCACTCTGGGAGGCCGAGGCGGGCGGATTGCTCAAGGTCAGGAGTTCGAAACCAGTCTGAGCAAGAGCAAGACCCTGTCTCTACTAAAAATAGAAAAAAATAGTCAGTCAACTAAAAATGAAACAAAACAATTAGCTGGGCCTGGTGGCACATGCCTGTAGTTCCAGCTACTCGGGAGGCTGAGGCAGGAGGATCACTTGAGCCCAGGAGTTTGAGGTTGCTGTGAGCTAGGCTGATGCCATGGCACTCTAGCCTGGGAAACAAAGCAAGATTCCGTCTCAAAAAAAAGAGAGGGCACTGTTTGCATTAAGTACAGTGTGTGACATGGAATGTAACGAAGCTGAAAAGAGAATGAGGTTTGTTTTGTGTCAGGGCAGAGAAGGATGCACACACTTTATTTTAGGAGTGAAAGGAAAGGAAGTTGCAGACTACTGAATGTTGTTTATATCTGTGTGCACTGTGTTAGCCAGGACCCTTTCAGCTGCGAGGGACGGAAGCCCGACTCAAACTGGCTAAAACAGAAAGAGAAAATAGTGGCTCAGGTTGCTGGAAAGTGCAGGGAGCCGTCTTCAGGCACGGCTGGATCTGGGTGTTCGAGCACTATCGTCAGGCATTTCTCTCCATCGCTTGACTCATTTGGCTTCATTCTTATACAATCCCCACCCCCCACGTGGCACAGCTGTCTCCCAGCAGCTCCAAGCTTCCATCCTACGAGTTAGTAATCCTTGTGGAATGAGAACATGCAGGTGTAGCTCCCAGTTTTCCTGACTTGTCACGTGCCATCCCTGAACCTATCACTGTACAGCATGCATGTTGTGTCCCACCCCCGCCCCCCGCCCATGTCTGAGCTCAGCCGTGGTAGAACACCACCTTTCTCTGCTGCTCCAGGTAAAATTGTTCTCTGTCAGCACAGGAGCCTGCCAGGGCCCTTCAGAAGTGGCAGACTCCACCCTTCCATGGGACAATTCAGAAGCAAGTCCACAGAGTTCCTCAGAGGGGCCAGAGTAAGATTAAACCCCTGTTGCCCAGGCTTTATTGACTTTTCTTCTTTCCCTGCCTCAGTTTCCCCACTTCCTTACTTATGCTTCCTTGGATCACCTCCCACATAAACTATCCACACTCAAGTCCTTGTCTCAGGGTCAACTTTGGAGAAAACCATCCTATTAATAAGTCTAGTCTCAGACACAGTGTGACAGGATCGGTCAGGCCTTGGTTCTGGGTCCATTCCTGAAGCTGGTGCCTGGGGCACCCGCCACCCCATCCACAGGAACTAGGGTTTCAAGGTGCCAAGGCTGCAGTTTGCTATAGATTTTTCCCTACATAGACGTCCCAAGGGCCCTCCAAATATAACATCTCTGGAACCTAACTCACTGTTTTTCTCTCCAAACAGGTTTTTCTCCCAGACATTCCTTTTCCTGCCCCCTACTCCCTCCCTGGCTCACCCACATCACAGCTGTGTCTCACTCCTCCCATGTTCAGCACGAGGAGGGACGCGGGGTATGGCAAACAGGAGCCCAGCACTCAGCTTGAGAACCTAGTAAAATGCTGCTTCTCCCCCGCTTTCCTTCCTGCACCTCCTCCCTTGTGCTGACCAGTCTCCAAGGCGCCCCGCTGTGACCACTGCCCTGTAGTCCCCGTCTACAGCAAATAGGGCTGATTTGTGCAATCAATAGGATGTTATGGAAGTGGCGCTGTGTGACATCTGAGGCTGGGTTGTAGAGGACGTTGTGGCTTTTGTCCCGTTCTCCTGGATCACCCACCCCACTCTGGGGGAAGCCAGCTGCCATGTTGTGAGGACACCTAAGCAGCCCTGCGAAGAGGTCATGTGGCAAGGGATGAAAGCCTCCTCCCAGCAGCCTGCACCAACTTGCCACTGTGGAAGCTAAAATCTGATGACTGCAGTCCCACCCATATGACCACAGACAGCCTCAGGAGGGACCCTGACCCACACCCACCTGTCTAAGCGGCTTCTGATTTCCTGATCCACAGAAACTGTGTGAATAAACACATGTTTATTGTGTTTTAAGCTGCTATGTTTTGTAATATTTTGTATGTAGCCATAGACAGCTAATATATCTCTCTTCTCTTGGGAACTTGACATTAGCTTTTATCCAGTGATGAAGATAAAAATGTCTGATGTCCTTTAGTGCTTTGAGTTACTTATTATCGTATTGAGAACATATCCAAATTAGAGCTTCATAAAAGTGGCCACTTTTCATCTAAGTCTTATTGAATTTAAGTTCCCAACCTCTTTAGAGGAAACACAAGGAGATAGGAACAAGTTAAGTGACACTACAAGGAAATTAAAGATTTACCACATTCTATAAGACAGCTGGCCCGAAGTCTTCCAAAATTCCAAGTCACCAAAAATAAAATAAATAAATAAATAAAAAATAAAAAAAGAACAGGGCCATTCTAGATTGAAGACACGAAAGAGATATAACAACCAAATGAAACTTGATTGAAACCTGCTTTAAAAACTCTGACTTTTGATTGGATCCTGCTTTGAAAAAAACCATCTGCAAAAGGTATTTCTGCAATAATTAGAGAAATGTGATTATTGATTAATATGAGATATCAGTAAATTATTGTTAATTTTGTTGGGTGTGATGGTGGTATCAGGATGTGTAGGAGAATGTTCTTATTTCATGCCATCTGCAAGTGAACTTGGCTCTCAGATGGCCTGGCCAATGCCCCTCTCTTGCCCTGCCATGTACACACACAGATAAAGCAAATCTGATAAAACATCAACAGCGGTTGAATCTGGATAGTTAGGTGTACAAGTGATTCTTATATTAATTTTTCAACTTCTTTGCACGTTTGAAGTATTTCACAATGAAGAGTTAGAAAACAACAACAGCAACAATGAAGATCCCAGCCTCACTGCTGGGGTGGGGGGCATCCATTCCAGGTCAGGCAGTCATTGCAGTGCAAACGAGGGGGTCCTGCTCCAGCTGTTCCTGTTTCTGTTCTCCAGGAAGTGGGGGACATACAGGCCTCCAGGTCTCTTGGCCAGGAGGGCAGGGAGGCCTCTGAAGCTTCCCGACCTCCCAAGGGGCTGTCAGGACAGGGTCAGCCCAGCAGAGGTAGCTAAGTCTGGGCTTGGAGGGTTGGGAAGGGGGGCTCACAGACCCCTCTCTGCAGTGCATACATACAGGCTCCCACAGTGGCATGTAAGTCCAGAGTGTACCTGCTTGTCTAGGCACACATGGTGTACGAGCATGTACAGGCACACACAAGGATGAGTGTGCACTGCGGGCATACGTGAACAGTCACAGGTACACATATATCTAGGTGCAAACAGATCCTCTGGGAGAACTTTGTGCAGCCCAGCGGTGGGTGCAGTGACCGGGCAGGGAGACTGGGGGAGAAAGTAGGAGAGAATCCTGGGCACAAGGTGTATGGAGAGGTTGGGCTGTACTTGGGGATCCCAGGAAGTGCAGTGGCCCCAGTTCCCTTGCTGGGAACTCAGTGTCTCCCTGGCCAGCTAGAATCAAGCCTCTCCTCGGGGCTCTGCCTGCCAGCAAAGGCAATTGGAGCCAAGAAAATGCTCTACTTTTTGAGTGATGGGGTCAGCTGGTAGTTGACGGGCATTGGGTGATGTAGACACATGTCCATCCACGCTGTGGCCTCCCACAAGCCTCTGTGAACTGTATCTGCACACAGAGGGGCCCTCCCTGAACCATCCACTCTGCCTCCATGCCCACTCCCCTTGCCTGATTCCTGCTGACCAACTGCCTGTCCCCTGTCCCCTGGCTCCCTCCTGCTTGCGTCCCTCATTGATCACGATTTCCACTTGCCTGAGGATTTGGCCGTATCCTGTAAACCTTCACCTGGCCCAGTATCCTGTAAACCTTCGCCTGGCCCAGAGCACTCCCTAGGAGCTGGTTTCTAGGTTTGTGTCTGATTATATGTGACAGTCAGGCTGAAAGAAGTTCCCATGCGTGTGGGGACAGAGGTAGGGAAGGGGTTCAGAGAGCTGAGACAGAGAGAAGCCATTTCTAATTAACAGCTTACGACACACCTATGGGCATAATGAGCATATGGCTACTTTTTTTTAAGCATCATGTTTTTTAAAAAAAATCACTACTTACAAGTCCATGTTCTGGTTCAACCTCAAAAACAGCCCCCAAAGCTCTACCTTGGTCATCTCCAACAACTCACTGGGCAAGCTCTCTCTTTCAGCCTCAGTTTCCCCAGCCCTGATTGACTGTATCTCTATACCCTTACCTGAATGCCAGAGACTTCTAAAGCCCAACTGGAAGAGGAGGTGGAGGAAAGTAGGGAAGTGTCTAACCCCACTGCTCCAGGGCTATTCCCATCCTCTGTTTGGCAGATGCCTCCAGGGAGGAGTAGGTACGGTAGTGGGCTGGGCTTGGCTCCTTCGGGCTTTAGAGAGCTGATTGGGTGCATATCATCCCAGCTGCATGAGTTTAGAGATGTTGATAGTTTGGCCACGGTGGGAGTATTTACACTTCGGAAACTGGCAAGTGCTACAAAACAGCCTCCCCCATCAGCGGGTTGTTACTTGTACACCACTGGGACAGAATCACCTTGCTTCCCAGACTCCTGCTGAGGCTCTCAGCCTGACCCTACTGTACATGGGTCGCAGGGGCAGGAGAGAGATGTTATGGGCAGGAGAGATGCAGGGTGGCGCGTGGATTAGGGAGGGAGGTGGGAGTGAGTATGGGGAACAGGCACTGTTAGACCTGTGGGTAGGCTGGATTCAGGGGAACAGGGGCTGCCCCCTTGATCCTGATGCGCCTCTGCACCCAGGTGTGACTGTTCCTTTTGCATGAAGACCTTTTGCCTTCTCTGCCTATCACAATCTGAACTTCAAGGCCCAGCTGGATGGCCCCCCTCTCTGGGAGGGTTGCTGGATGTCCTTCCAGGCAGCGCAGATGCTGTCTGGAGCCAGCTAGAGCCCCACCATTTACTTGTGTGACTTTGGGTGACTTAACTGTGCAGAACCTTGGTCCCCTTCTCTATAAAATAGGGGTAAGGATATTTACATCAACACAGTGTGAGCACTGAGAAAGGCCACCTATGGGACACACGCAGCACAGGGCTGGCACGAAACTAACACCCGACAAATGGCAGCTCAACTTCCCTCCTCTTGTCTGGCCCATGGCAGATTGCAGGCACCACTGGTTAGCCTGAGTCACGATAATTGTAAATGCCCCAACTCGGCCAGATTGGCTGTCAGATTGGATTTTTTTAAAAAATCCAGATTCATGCTGTTTACAAAAGACACATGTAAAGCAAGGATATGGAAGGTTGAACACGAAAGGATAGAAAATACTTACCAAAAGAAAGCTGGTGTATCTACAAACATACCAAACAAAATAGTATTTAAGACAAAAAAAAATTTAGATTATTGAGTATGAAATGTCTGATTCCCTTTACTACTAAGTTTGACAATTGATATCTCTGACATTTTCACTCTGACACTTCTTGTTTTATTTGTATTGTGAAGGTACGTCCTCAGTCTTTCGAACACATGTTTTGGCTTGTGATTATCTTTCAAATTTTTTTTGCAGCAATTTTTGTGAAACCATGGATAAGTCAAAACTTCATGTTATTTTCGAATATGAGTTCTGTTGTGGAACCAGTGCAGCCCAGACAGCTCGAAATATCAATGAAGTGTTGGGAAGGATGTGGCTAATGAACGCACAGTGTGTCAATGATTTGAGAAGTTCTGTTCTAGTGATTGTAATCCTTTTTTAAAAAATTTATTTATTTATTTATATTTGGAGACAGAGTTTCACTCTGTTGCCTGGGCTAGAGTGTCGTGGCGTCATCATAGCTCACAGCAACCTCAAACTCCTGGGCTCAAGCAATCCTCTTGCCTCAACCTCCCAAGTGGTGATTTTAATCCTGAAGATGAACCAGGTGGGCAACCTGAGACCAAGGTGGTAATGATGAGCTGAAAGCTGTAGTGGAAGCAAATCCATCTCAATCTATGGGAGAATTAGCAGCAAGGTTTGCCATTTCTATTCCGACAATATTGGACCGTTTGAAACATATGGGCAAGGTAAATAAGCTGGATAGATGGGTTCTACAAGAATTAAATGAGCATCAGAAGAAACATTGTCTTGAAGCTCGCCTTTCTTTGCTGTCGTGACATAAGGCAAACTATTCTAACCGTATTGTTATGTGTGATGAAAAATGGTTTTTTTTTTTTTTTTTTT
>VBSM01003203.1:928373-942254 GCA_008086735.1 Cheirogaleus medius
CCCTGCCAACATAGCTTGTTCGCTCTCAGGAGGTTCAAAGGGAGCCTAACCTGCCCCCTCCTGCCCCCCGCAGCGTCCCCCACCTGCCCCCTGCTGCGCGGCTCCCTTTTCCACATGACAGCCCCACAGATATGTGAAGATCGTGCCCGTGTCCCCCCCAGTGTCTATGTTTGCAAGAATGATTAACCTGGCAGAGCCAGGGTCTCTGCAGAACTAAGAGGAGGGGGTGGGAGGGGAGAAGGGAGGGGGTGGGGAGGGGAGTTAGGGGCTGGCCAGCTGTATAGTTTGACCCATCTGGGGAACTGGCTGGATCCAGCCCACCCCCGGGCTCCCTGTGGTCCTTTTCTGGCTTGGCGACTTCCAGCCCCCAAAGCTGAGCAAGGCCCACCACCCCAGCTAGGCCTCTTGCCCCCCACTCCCTGCCATCCTGGAGCCCCTTGGCCAAAGCTTGGCTTCCTGCACTTTGGAGGTCGGAGCTAGACCAGTGCTCGCAGCTCTTGGAGTTCAGTCCCCCCAGGTTGCTGTTTCCGGGCAGAGGCAGGTGGTGGGGACCCTTCTGTGCAATGGAGGGGCAGAGGCCAGCTTGGAGCAGGGAGAGGGGCAGTGGGAGGGGAAGGAGGACCTGGACAGCTGTGGACAGGTGGACAGCTGTGGACAGGTGGACAGCCCCCTCAAGGAGCTGTTTGACAAGAGAGGAGAAGATGGTGGTGGCAGTTGCAGAAAGTTGAGGGAAGCTGGCATTGCTGTTCAAGAGGTGGGGCCAGGCGCCTCCAGGGAACAGGGAGAGAGGGGGCCCCTGGGGGTGGTGAGCAGGGGGTGGGATCCAGGGCTGTGGGAGGAAGTAGCCTCGGTGCAAGGCAGGGGCAGGAAGTGTGTGGGGACAGGGGTGTGCCACAGGAAGGTCCCCTTTGCTGGCCTGCGCTTGCTCCCGAGGCAGGAGATGAGCTTCTCTCTGGGCAGGGGCCCGAGGGCGTGAGGAGGCCTGGGGTGCGTGTGTGCAGGGAGCTAAGGAGAGGGGACGGTCAGGTGAACAGCTCTGGGTGGCAAAGGAAGCCAAGAGGAGCTAGTAGGAAAACAGGTGTGGAGATTGCAGGTCTCTGGGAGGTCGGAGCCTGTGGGCGGGTCAGAGTGGAGGGGACAGCAGAGCCCAGGTGTGAGGTCTCAGCAGCAGGCCATCTGCTTCCACTCCCAGCCTGGCCACTCACTAGCTGTGTGACCCTGGCTAGGTGAGTGAACCTCTCTGGGCCTTGGTTTTTCCAGTTGCACAATAGGTAGAGTGGTAACCTACCAGTTATGCCCCAGGCTTTAAGGATGCAATGAGCTATGATCTGCATCATGCATATTCCTGAGTCGGGGATGTGTGTGTGGGGGGGCCCTCCCTGGTCCCCAGATCAGTCCTGCACAGGATACTTCTCCTCTGATGCCTCATCCACACGGGGAGAATCCAGATTCTCTCTGGAGAAGGGACCTCAGGGGCTCTCTGGTCCAGTGGCTTTCAAACTTCATTGTGTGTGAGAATCAGGTCTGGGGGAGTGTGTTACAAGTCAGATTCCAGGCCCTCTGTCCCCAGAGTCTGATTCAGTGGGTCTGTGCTGGGGTCCAGGGATCTGCACTTCTAGTGAACTTCCCAAGTGATCCTGTTCGGTGTTCCTCAGAGCACACACTGGTCTAGCACAGCCAGCTCCCCAGTCCATGAATCCTTTGCAAAATTCTGACCATCCCCTGTTCACATACCCCTCCGATGCGAGCTCACTCCCTGCACCCCGGGCAGCCCCGTCTGGATCTGGCTCAGTCACACAGCCAAGCCTCACCTCTGGCAGCCTCCCCCTGGCACGGCTGGGCCTCGGAGGGTCCGGCTCCCCGCAAGCCTGAGCTCCCTCCCTGCCCCCCCCCCCCCCCCCCCCCCCCCCCCCCCCCCCCCCCCGCCAACCTGCTCCTGGGGTCTGCAGCTCCCTGCCAGCCCTGGTGCCTGTCTGAGCCCCACCCGGGGTGGCCCAGAGCCAGCTCACCCCACCCCCCAGCGTGGGGAGCAGAGCTGAGGGGAGCCCACACCCTCTTTCTCAGGCCTGTCCTCTGGGGTTCTGGAATCCAGCCAGCAGGCGCTCACCCACCTCCTCAGCAGATTTCCCCAAACTCCCCTGGAGGCTTGTCCCCTCCCTGTTCTCCCTCTGCTCAGCCTCTGCCCCCCAGGTAGCCATCTGCTGGCTTATCGGTCTCGCCCTGCGGGGGGTCTGGGTGCACGGGCTGAGCGCGGGCGCAGGAGGCAGGCTGCCCCGAGTCTGCACCTGGTGGCTGCTGCTCCGACTTTCTGCAAGCCCTTGGCTGGGTGCTGGTTTGCCCGGGGCTATAAAGGGAACAGCTCTTCTAAGAAGGGAGAGCCAGAAACAGAGGTGTTTTTGTCTCAGAATAGAGTAAGCCTGGATTTTTGGGAACCCAAAAACCTCTTATTTCTAAAATTACCCCCTGGGCTCTCTAGCTACTGCCAGGGCCCTTGGCTGCATGTGGACAATGGGGGTCCAGGACAGGCTGGGGGAGACCCACCTCTCCTGCCACTGGCGGCAGCAGCTGGCCTGGGCCCAGCAGGTTGGGGTTCCCGAGAGGGAAGGAGGGGGCTAGCCTGCCTGGACCTTATTCTGGGGGTCCAAGCAGCCCCAGCTTCCCTGTGGATCTTTTTGGACATTCAGGGCCCTCCCTCCAGGAAGCCCCACCTGTCTCCCCAGAGCCACCATGAGTAATCACATAATTATGGGGTGAGAAGGAAGTAAGCCTTTGGAAGGTGCAAAGCTGTGGTCAGCTCCTCCTCAGGGCTGTTGGCAGGTCCCAGGGGTGGGCAAGAGGCCCAGCTTCCCTCAACGCCTGGACACAGTGGTGGCTCAGCACCTGTGACCATGGGACCAGCTGGTCGCCCACAGGGACTCCTGCCACAAGGCATCCTCTCCCCAGACCCCCTGCGTCTGGCAGTCTGGAATCCGGAGATCGCATCCCTGGCTCCAGCCTCTACACCTTTGCTTGCACAGTCCCGGCCTCTCCGCCAGCTGCTGTTACTCTTCCACCTATTTGCAGAGCTAGCCTTGAACTCGTCCTCTTTATCTTTCTCTCCATTTTCTAAATGTCCTATTACAAACACATAAATATCACTAGGAACACCAGCTCCTCCTTGCCCATAACAGCAGAGCGGTCAAAAAGCCAGGCCCTGGAGGGAGAAGGCCTGGGACCCGATCTCAGCCCTGCTATTTCCTGGCCCAGTGACCACCCTGGGCGAGTCACTTACCACTACACCCCCTCCACCCGCCCTGTGGAGGTTTTTCTCATCTGCGAAATGCAGGTGATGATCATATCTCCCTCATGGGTTCTTCAAGTTGATACATAAAATGCATACAGGAAGCATTCAATAAATGTTGGCAATTATTATCATTATTGATTGTTGTTAGCTCAGATCATGGGCACCTAGGTCTTAGGGATGAGGCTCCAGGGTGGGAGGCTCCCCTGTGGCTGCCCTGTTGGGATGGTGTGGCCACGTGGTCTCTGCTCAAACCCACCGCACCCCACCCCACTGCCTCCCTCCAGTCCCCTGCTTTGGCCCTGGCTTCTGCCAGGGTTTCTCCTGGGACCAGCCTCCCAGGTGGTTCTACTCGACTTATTTGGTTGGCAAACTTTCAGCTAGTCCCCTCTGTGCTTTGTGTCTTGCTATATACCCCAGGGACCCCAGGAGAAATTAGGGGCTTTGCTGTCCACACAGTGTAGGGAATAAGGGGAGATAGACAAAGAGAGGACCCCTCCTGGTCTGGGGGACAAGTGTTCACTTAGGGGTGTTCCTGGAGGCTGTGGGAGCTCAGGCAGGTACTCGAACTCTGAGAAGGCTTCACAGAGGAGGTGGCCCAAAGGTAAGTCCTGAATGGCAAATAGAGTTGCTCCAGCTGGACCAGAAAGGGGAAAGCACGTCGGGCAGGAGGCACAGCAAGTTCAAGTGCTTCAGTTGATGTTATTTCAGTCTGGTGTCCACAGGAAGCCTCCAGGTACCAGATGAATAATGGTAATGAACATAACCCTCGAGGGAGGGATATTATCATCCCCATTTGAGGATGAGGAGACTGAAGCAGGAAAGGTGAAGCAGCTTGTCCAGAGTCACACAGCTCATGGTGGGGGGATCTGCTTTGGATCCCAGACAGTCTGACTCCAAAGAATTCATGTTCTTAACCTCCTCGGCCTCTTCCCCGGAGTCCTGGCCTCTCCAGCAAGGCTGCCTTTGGTCTTTGCCCAGCGGGGCCCGATGTTCCCCAGAGAAGGACTGAGCCCCCTGTGCCGCCCCTGCCCGAGGGCCCGCACACACAGACACCTGCTGTGCACCCCCTCTTCACCCCACCCGCCTGCACTGCTGCCCCCTGGGCCCCTGAGCTGGCCACTCACTGTTGTCACAGCCATGCCCCGTCCCTTCCCAGTTCAATGGCAAATTCTCGAGAGGGTGGCCCTGATCAGGGGCTTTGGTGTCCCAATCTTGGGGCCCCAGGGAGCTTCATGAGCCTCAGATGGGCCTGATGTTCTGGGAGGGGCTTCAGGCCATGGGCATTATTGACTCCCTCCTGTCCCACTCACCTGGCCAGCCTGTCACACCTCCAGGCAGGCCCTCGGCAGGCAGGTGGGGAGCAGGAGGTGGGCATCCCTCACTTGGGGTGCTCCCCCTGGTTCTCCTGTGTTTTGCAGTCCGTGGTGGTGCCCAGGTGCCGGGGGACAGCAGAGGCGCTTCAGATCACAGTGGGTCACCTCCTGGGAGACGCCAGCAGCCCCTATCTCATAGGACTTGTAAGGCGTGTGTGATCGTGCAGGGTGGGGAGGGCCTGGGGGAGGCACTGCACTTGCTAAGGCCTGGGAGCTGGCCTGGCGGGCCTGGCAGATCCCCCGCCTTCTCCGCAGATCTCTGGTGCCCTGCGGGCTGGGCGCCCCGACTCCTACCTGCAGCGCTTTCTCAGCCTGCAGCAGAGCTTCCTGTGCTGTGTCTTCGCCATCGCCCTGGGCGGCAGCTGCTTCCTGCTGACGGCGCTGTACCTGGAGAGAGACCAGGTCCAGGCCTGGCAGCCTGGCACAGGTACCCCCACCCCTTGCATTAGGGGTCCAAGCCCTTATAGAAATTGCCACTCTAGTGAGCAGAGACAAAACAGAGACAGAAAAAGTGAAAGATGCAGCATGTTTATGGGGATGAGCACTATGGAGAGACATAAAGCAGGAGGGAGGGGAGAGAGGGACAGGTGGGGGCAGGTTGCAATTTTTAATAGGGTGGTCAGGGAAAGTCCCACTGCACAGGTGCCGCTGGAGCAAAGATCTGGAGGAAGTGTGGAGTGAGCCGTGCAGCTGTCTGGGGGAAGGTGCTCCCGGCAGTGGGAACAGCCAGTGCAAAGGCCCTGTGATTCGAATGTATCTGATGTGTTTGAGGACTGGCAAGGGGGCCAGTGTGGCTGGCACAGGAGTGAGGGGGACAGTGGTAGGAATGAGGGCAACAGTAACGGGGCCAGAGCATGAGGGTCCGGGGGTCCTAGCAGGGACTGGGGCCATGGTTCTGAGTGAGATGGGGGCTGCTTGGGGCTTCCAGCAGAGGAGCCCGAGGCAGTCTGCTTTCTGTTGTCAAAGCACCACTCGGGCTGCTGTGCTGAGGACAGACTGCAGGGGAGTCAGTGTTGAGGCAGAGAGGCCACAGGGGCAGGGGAGAGTGGTACTAAGACCATGGCGGTGACATTGAAGGTGGTGAGAAGGGGTTGGATCTGGAATTTGTTTTGCAAGCGGAACCCAGAGGATTTCCTGGCAGACTGTGCCCGGGCCTGGTCCCAAAGCATCTTCTGACCCCTTTGGGGCTGGCTGAGCTTCTTTCCTCCCGCAGGGATCCCAGACAGCGAGGACGCGGAGAGCCAAGGCCTGCTTTCTGGCACCAGTGCATCTGCAGAGGACCCCTGAAGCCCCCGCCCCACGCCGGCCCTACCTGCACCCCTCCTGTTGGCTCCCACAGTAGCAGCGTCTCTGCCCCTCTTTGGCTGTGGCACAGGGACCTGGTGGAGCTGCACCTGCCACTTCTCCGTTCCCAGCTAGAGAGCTGGCAGGCCCCAGTGGCTGGGCTGGGAATTGAGCTGTCAGCACCCTCCAAGGGAGGGCTGGGCCCGCGCCTGCACCCAGCACCAGGCCATGGCAGCCTGGGGTCCCCAGCCCGGCTGCCATCGGGCCCTAAATAAAGCAGGGCCAGTACAAAGCCCAAGGATTTCAGGCCTCGGACAACCTGTTATTTATAGCATCTCCGTGCCTCTGCTGGGAGGAGGAGGAGGAGGAGATGAGGTGGGCAGTCCAGTCTGAGGTTGCAAGGCTGCCCCTAAGGTGGGGAAACTGAGGGGGTGGCCCAGCATGAGTCTCTAGGTGTCCCCACCCTGGACCTCCCACTCTGACCCAGCTTCTCTGTCTGCAAGGTCAGAGGGCACAGGACACCCTCTGCATGAATTCACCCTCCGAACAAAAGGTGGGGGCCGAATTGGTGGTCTCGGAGATGGGTTTCCACTTGAGTGCTGGTCTGGGGATGTGGCTCCAAGTTCCAGGAGTGCCCAAGCCTGCACAGACACAGGCGCGGTGGCCGCAGAACCATGCCGAGGGGCTTTTGTGGTTGTGCATGCGGACTCCTGGCCTGCCCTATCCTGCACCCCCCGCCTGCCCCCAGCCCACACTCTCCCCCCAGCACAGCCTGCAGGGAGGGCGGGCTCTGTGGGACCCACGCCTGCCACTGGGCTCAGAGCAGCTGGGCTCGGTGGGCCCTGCAGGAGATCAACAGCTTCCAGGCGGGCAGCAGTGGGGAGGCATGTTCTTTCTGCCCACGAGTCTGAGCTCCCCTCCCCTCCCCTGGTGCCCAGCCAGGCGATCACTTGCTGATTGCCACCTTCGCCTTGCCAGGCTGTGCCTGTCTCCCAGCAGCTGTGGGCAGAGCAGCAACGCCTGCACGGCCCCACAGCCCTGGGTGCTCTGTCCCTGCCTTCTGTGGCGTCCCCCGCAGCCCCCTGTTGGCTGTGACAGGCCCTTGGAGCTAGACGCCAGTGTCAGCCCACACCTGCCTCAGTGTCAACCCTTCCTTGAGAGCTGGCATCAGAGGCTGGCCAGCCCCTTGACCCATGACTTGATGCTTGGAGCTCATGAAGCAGGCTGCCCCCGGGGTTACAAGGAGGAAGATCTGTTTTTCCTGAGAAGGAGGCAGCCAGTCTGGGCTGGAGCCAGGACGCCACGATCCCTCTCGGCATTTGCTGGCTGTGTGACCTGGTCACTGCCTGTCCCTCCCAGAGCTGCAGACTCTGGCTACATTCGAGAGGTGTACTGAATGCGGCTTTCTAGCCCGGCCCCATGGGTTCTCACAGGCTGGGTCTAGACCCTCAGATGCCCAGCTCCAAGGTCTGAACCTTCCTCCCAACAGCCCTAGGAGGGAACTCTGTGAGGCTTGGCTCCCAGAAAGTGAGTGAGGGCTGCCCAAGAGTCAGAACACCAGCCTCCCCCAACTCCCACCCCACCCGGAGTCCAGTGGCTGTGCAGGAAGATCAGAGATGTCGTTCATGCCAATTCTACAAATATGTATCAGTATCAGCAGGTGCCCATCAGGGGGTCGGGCAGTGACTCAGACTCCAACCCTGTCCTTGGACCTCACAGCCGAGGCAGCACAGGCCAAGTAAGGCCCAACTAAGGGCAGAAGAAGGGATTCTGTCCCTCAGAAACCTTCTAGGAGGTGGCTTTGGGGCTGGTAACTAGGTGTGGGGGAAGGGGATTTTAGGTGTAGGGGGTTGGGGCAGAAGATATGTATTGAGTCATGCAGGGGTGTGGTGTGGCTAGAGAGGAGGCTGTGTGTATTGTTGATTGGGGAGAGGAGGCCAGAGAGACCGGCTAGAACCAGAGAGGCTTCAGACACTGGCTGAGGAGCTGGGGCTCTAATCCCATAATCCGGGGTGCTTTCTTCTGACTCAAGTGCATTGTGATGTTTGGGTTGCCAGGCAGGGCAAGGTGGTGCTCCCCAGGACTGAGCTGCACAACGTGCCCAGCCAGGAGTTTACAGGATGCTGTTGTCCAGAGTGGTTTGGGGACAGGGTGTGGCTCTGGGACTGGTGGGCCCTGGGAGTGGCAGAGGTCAGTATCTTCTCTGCAGCCAGCCCAGACCCCAGCTTTACTCAGCTCCCACCTCCTGCCTCAGTGGCAGTGGGCTGAGGTCACAGGTATAGATCCATGACAGCCCAGGAGAGCCCAGCCACTAGGCTAGAGTGGAGGAGTCCAGTAAATAGAACACGTCTTCTCAGCCTAAAGGGCCCTTGTTGTGTAATCCCAGTCACTAATGTGGGGCTTGTTTGTTGGGAATGTCAACAGCAGAGAAAAAGCTGCTCAGCAGGACAAGTCCTCAAACTTGACCCTGCTCTCTTTATGTGTTAATTGCTCTTCCCAGACACAGGCTGCATTCCAGCTCCCAGGTATCATCCCGACATGCAGGTGTGTGTGTGTGTGTGTGTACTTGCTCATCTCTATGTTGGTGTGTGAGCACTTGAAAGTATAGGGTATTGACAGAAGCTCTTTTTCCACTCTGACCTAAAGCTTCGGGGGTTGAGCATGCATATCTAGGTTCCCACACCTCCACCCTGGCGTTCCCGGCAACACCAGACATTGGTCTGTCTGTTTCATTCCCTGAAGTGTCTGACTTTCCTCCATGCCTGGGAGGGCTTGTGAAGTTGTTTGATCTAATGTGGTCTCTAAAGACAGAACTGGCAGGAGGCAGGCAGAGGTTGCCGGAGCCATGCTTTGTCTCAACACAGGGAGGGGTGTGCCTGCACGTGCTCCTTCCTGTGAGCATACCAGTTTGGGTTGTGGGGTTGTAGGCAACAGAAATAGGCTGACTACCTTAAGCAGGAAAGGGATTTATTGAAGGCATATCAGGAGCTCACAGAATTGATGAGAAGTTTGGAGATTCAGAAGCCAGGGTTCCTGGGCCATCCTATGTTGGGGTCTTTGCCAGAGCTTGAGACATTTTCTCTCCCTATTCTTTTGACACTCTATCCAAGATTTAAAGCCCTGGGCAAGAGAGTCCAGTTGGGCTAGCTTAGATTCTACACCCGTGCCTTGATTTATAGCCCCATTAAGACCAGGAGAACAGGATGCTATTAGGAAAGGGAATGAATTCTGAGCATCAAAACAAAACAGCAATGAAAGGAAAAAAAATGACGAAAAACAAAAACAAAGACAGTGTCCAGTACAATGATTTTGGGAAGGCCACTGGCCTTCTCTAAGATGCAGCCTCTCCATGGGACAGGGAAGAGGCTGGACTCAATGTCCTTCCATGGATTCTTCATTTCCGATAGTCTGAGCCCATGATCAAAGGAGACTGAAGCTTCTGTAATTTAGAAAGTGTTAAAAATGTGCAAATGACAGCACAGGAACTTCTGTGTTAGTGGGGACTCAGAGCCATCTGTTTCGAGCAGGAGAGAGAGAGAGAGGCAGAGACGAAGTGTTCTGGGCAAAGCTCGTGAGGCAGCCCAGGCTGGGGGGTGGCAGGGGTTCCAGCAAGTCCTCAGCTTGGCAATAGCAGCAGCGGAGAGGAGGTGCTTTCTCCCCACCCGTGGGTGGTGACCTGCGGGGAAGGCAATCAAAGAGTGGAGGCAAATGGCAGGTGGAAACTAATGGAGGGTGTAGTCAATCAGGAAGGAAATGCCTTTTCTAGAGGTACCAGGAGAGGAATCTAGCTGCTTTCTGAGTCACTCAGAGCAACAGACACACGATGCAAACCAACACACATTTCCTGAGCACCTGCTAAATGCCATTTACTCATTCAATCAACAAACATTCTCTGGGCACCTCCTCTGTACTGGATCGTGGAGATGAATCACAAAGGGTATGGGCCCTCTAGGATCATGGTCTGTTGGTGTGTGTGGGATGGATCCTTGTACAAACATAATCAGCATAATGGGTTTGGTGTGATGGAGGGATACACAGGTTGCTCAACAGGCCAGAGAAGGAAATGACCGATTGTTCAGGTGGTTCAGGGAAGGTTTCCTGGAGGAAGTCGTGTCTATGCTGGTTTCCTGAAGGGCAGAAGGGAAGCGTGTGCGAGGTGGGCAGCATCGGCAGTGCATGTCTAAAGGGTCAGGGGAGGGGGTTGCACGTGTGGCGCTCTCCATGGTCCTGAACCATCATTGTGTTAGTGGGATAAGGGCTTTTCTGATGAGAGGAGAACAGGGACGATAGACAAGTGGCCCAATTCTTGCCACTCCCCCAGGCTCCAGGAAGTATAATAACCATGAGTGAGTTCAGCAAGCCCCATGTTCAGAGTGGTGGAGGATAATTTGAGACATGGATCTTAGGATCTGAGGCCGGAGATTGCCATGGGTGATGAAGGGTTATGAAGGCTCTTGGAGATCGTGTTAAGGAACTTAGACATTTTTAATCCTATAGGTGGTAAGGTGCCATGGACAGGTTTTGTGCAAGGTAGTGATGGGGTCCTGCATGTGATTTAGAAAGTTACTGGCAAGCAATATAGAGAAAACACTGGAGGCGTATGTGGGAGCAGGTGTTGTTGAGTTTTACAAGCGTCCAAGTGAGACAAAGACAGGTCCGAGCTAAGGAAGTTGACAAGGGGGACATGGAAAGATGTTGAAGAGAAATAATCGGTGGGCCCTAGTTGTGGGAGTTGAGGGAGGAGTCCCAAATGGCTCCCAAGTTTCTTGCTTGGTGACTGTGTGGATGATGGTGCTGTTTGTCAAGAGATAAATGATACTGGCGTGGGAGCAGGTTTGGGGGAAAGATGATGAGTTCAGTTTTGGATGTGCTGAGCTTAAGGTGCCTGTGGGATGTATGGGGGAACATGCAGGAGACTGCATATGGATCTAGTGCTTGGAGATGAGTCCCTATCCAGAGATGGAGGTTGGGGCATCATGAGCACATGGATGATCATTAAAAGTCCAGACCTGGGAGGGAGGCTGCCAAGGGAGAGGCTGCAAAAGGGAGAAAAGAAGCAACTGACGCCTGAGCTCTGGAGACAGGGGGATGGGCAGAGGGGAGGAGGACTGAGCTCCCAATTACCAGCCTTTGGAGAGCTGGTCCATTCTAGGCTAGTGTTTCTCAGAGTGTGTTCTGCAGAGCTCTAGTCTTACAAGATGTTCTGGGGTCAAGTACACCTGGGAACATGGCAGCCTATACCTCCCTCTGGGAGACTCAGAGTGTACTTTCTTATAATAAAGCCTATAAAAGTTCTGCAGCAAGGAACCTACTTCTCTGTGCTCACCCCATCACTTCCCAAATATACTGGTCCTTGGCATAATGGCCATTAATATCCTGTGCCCTATTTGTTTTGAAGTTATGGTCTAGACCTAATGAATGAATATCCAAAGGCCCTTTAGCCATCATTGAATTCAGCCTCTCATTGTGCTGAGGAGGAAGCTGAATCCTGCAGAAATTGAGAGGAGCGTTGTGGGGCAGCAGAGGAAGCTCTGCATCAGGAGGTAGACACACCTGAGTTTAGTCCGAGCACCATCATTTACTAGATATGTGACCTTGGGCCTCAGTTTCTTCATCGGGGAGACAGAGATAAACACCCTACAGTCCTGTGGCTGATGGTCCTATGATGCTGCCAGAGGTTCTCAGAAGGCCACTCTGACTTTCCCAGGGCCACACAGCCAGAAAGGGCTTCCCATCGCCCTGCCCTTGGTGGCCCCTTATCCCACACAAGTACCTACTCTAGAGATTGCCTTTGAGTTAAAACCCAGCAAAACCCACAAGTGGGAATGGATGGCTTGCTTGGTGGCATCTCAGAGGTCCCCCAAATTTGAAAGGCTTAAAACTCTGCCCTCTGCCAGGCACAGTGGCTCAAGCCTGTAATCCTAGCACTCTGGGAGGCTGAGGCGAGAGGATCACTTGAGCTCAGGAGTTCGAGACCAGCCTGAGCAAGAGGGAGACCCTATCTCTACTAAAAATAGAAAAAATTAGCTGGGCTACTAAAAATAGAAAAAAAAATTAGCCGGGCATGGTGGCCCATGCCTGTAGTCTCAGCTACTCAGGAGGCTGAGGCAGGAGGATCACTTGAGCCCAGGAGTTGGAGGTTGCAGTGAGCTATGATGATGCCACTGCACTCTAGCTGGGGCAACAGAGTGAGACACTGTCTCAAAAAACAAACAAACAAACAAACAAAAAACTCCATAAAAGAACTCCCCAGAACTCTGCCCTCTTCCCCTGCTCTGGGACCTACCCAGGGTGGAAAGGGAGGGCCATGGAAAGAGAATGCTTCCCTTTCTGGTCAAGAGCTAAAAGTGTCCTGCTGGACAGGGCCGGGCTGTGGCTGAAAGGATGAGGAGTTTTGACGTGTGGGAAGGAGACTTTGGGTCTGGGCTTAGAACCATGGCTGTGCCTCCTTCACCACTAGACACAGTTCCACACCTGGGCAGCCTTCCACAGGACACTGTCCTGCTGGCACTGCACTGTCACCCGGGTACAAGGATCACTGCTGGAGCCTGGTTGTAGCCCCGTGGAGCTCCTAGCCCTGTCCTTGCCTGTTAATCACCTGTCATCTCAGGCTACCCAGAGGAACTTCCCCCATCTGACTTTGCAGGCCTGAGCTCAGCAAGCTGGAAAGAGCAGCAGGCAACTTTCAGAATGAAATCTGTTTTCTTAACCCTCCCATCACAGCCATTCATACGCAGCACGCTGAAGCATATTTTTAGTCACTTCGCAGAATTTAAAATACACCTCGAAGGCGCCAAGAAACACCAGCTTGGGGATTAACTCTGCTCACAAGAGACAGTGGGGGGGTGACTCGTGCTGCGTCACCCGTTGGCTATGCCATGACTCACTGTGGCCAACAGCTTCAGGAAATGCACCTGCCCGTGGAGGTGGGGTCTGGAGCAGCCTGCAGCGGAAGGTGAGCTCCCAGCCCTGGGGGATGTTATCAGAGCCCGAGGGAGCTCCAACCCTGCCACTGAATAGCTGCATGTTTGTAGTGGGTCATTTCCATGCCCTGACCTGAACTCAGAAGCTGCCCAGCCACTCTCCATGGAAGACAGGACTTCCCCACCCTCACCAAGGGGAGGTGACCACTCATAGACTTCCAGACTGTTTGAACCCCATCCTCCTATCTAGCCCCAGATAAAGAAACTGATACCCAGAAGGAACAGGCATCTTGTCCAGAATCATGCCACACGCCAGAGCACAGCTAGGCTGGACCCAGACTCCCGTCTTCCACTGAGGGTCTTGTACACATCTGAAAGTCTGAAGCTTGGTGACGTGGCCCCTCAGGAGAGGAGTCCCCTTCTTAATATCCTATTATTGGGTTCCAATCAGAGCCCTGGCTCTCCCTGTTAGGGGCTGCCACTCTGTGGGGCAGGCGCAGGATCTGGGAGGGCACATGAGAATGGGTCCAGGGGTAGGTTGGGGCTGGACGTGGGCTCCCCTGGGTAGGTGGGGGACACAGTCTCTCATGCCTAGTGGAGGTGTGGGTCCTGGGCCAAGCCCTCCCCGAACTGTTTATGTCAGAGCGTGTGCGTAGCTGCTGGAGGCACAGGCTCTCCAACAGGCACACCTGACTTTCACCGTCTGAGACCCCTCTCTCCAGATTGTCCAAATACCGCAGGCACAAGCCCTCAGCCCTCTCCCAGAGTCTCTGCCAGGAGCCCACTGCCGTGGTAGGGACGGGGTGGAGGGTGCTGAGTCGGTGCCGGGAGTCCTGCTTCCAGAACCCTACTCCCCGCACCGTAGCCCGGCGCAAACCCCCTCCAGCTCCTCGCAGGCTTCCGCGGCCGCGCGGCTCCAGCGTGACTGCGCCCCAGTCGCGCGGGAGGGGCGCTGCGGCCCGGCCCCCCGCTACCCCAAGGGGCAGCACGTGCGGGGCGGGGCTGTGGCCCGAGCCTG
>VBSM01003203.1:942354-969430 GCA_008086735.1 Cheirogaleus medius
CCCCCTCCCCGCCTCGAGGTACCCCAGAGAGCTTTTGGTTCCAGGCCCCCTATATTCAAACCCTACGTTGGGTCCCTAAGGGCCCTGTGCTCAGGCACAACTGGGCAAGTGATGCCTCGGTGCTCCCCGGGTCCAGTTCAGACAATCCCCACCCCAACACCCAGGGTCAAGGGTTGGAGGAGTGCCCACCCCTGGAGTAGCCCGCGTGTCCTCGCCAGCCCTTGACGTCCCATCCGTTGTCCTCTTCTCCGAGAGTCTCCTCTGCGTCTCTGCGTTCTTGTCTCCGCGCCCCCTCCAGCCCCTGCCGCAGGTTCCCGGGCCTCTCCTCCCCTTCCCCCAGCCCAGGCTGTTTGTCCGTCTGTGGCCCGTCAGTTCCTTCCTTTCTCTGCTTCCTCCACCCCCCTGCGTGCGTGCGGCGAGTGCGCGCGCCTCTTGCGGGTGTGCGCTAGGGAGACCGAGTGTGTGCGCGCGTGGCGGCGCGGTTGTGTGTGTGAGCGAGTGGCTGACAAAGGCTCTGGACTGCGGGGAGCGGAGGGAGGGGCGGGGCGGGTCCGGGGCGCCTGGGGACCTGGGATGCGGTTTGCAGCTGGCCTGAAGACGCCTCCCTCTGCTCTATGGCGCTTGGGGCCTGGGGGAGGGCTCTGGCCTCTGGGGTTAGAGAAGGCTGGCCTCATCCTCTGTGAGCTCTCTGGGAATCAGCCTAGGGGATGGGACTGGAGTCGATAGAACAACTGGGTTCTAGTTCCAGATTTGCCCCTAATGTGCTTGGTGTGTGACCTTGGGCCAGTCTCAGCTTGTGTTTGGGTCTATTTTGTGAGTTGATTGATCCCCGGGCCTTTAGGGGATGAATGTTATTCTGGAATTCTGTTTTGCTGCCTCCCCTCCCCGGCTTCTTAGGGGTCTAGGGGTAGGAACTTGGCCTAGACTGAGCTGCTAGTGGTCGGGAATGGTGCAGCCTTGAGATGGAAGGACTCTGGCCAGGCTGGCACAGTTGGGGTCTCCCTGGGGGAGGACAGCAGCACTGTGTACCTGGCATGCTGGCCCAGAACCTGCCTAACCACAGCTTAGTAAAATCTGGAGCTACTGAAAAAGAAAGAAAGACAAAGAAAGAGAGAGCGAGGGAGAGCAGAAGGAATTTTTGGATAGAGAACTTGGTGGTGATTGAGAGAAGAGAGCTTGGCATAAACCACATGCCACCTGGGTGCCCTTCTCCAGGCCTCGGTCTCCTCTGTTGAATGGAGTTTCGTGTCTGGTGGAGAGAAGATTCTCATGGGACAGCAGAGGCCTCCCCTTCCCCCCGCCTGCTTTCAAACCCCTTGGCTCTCCATGCCCCCACTGGAGAGAGTTGGAATGGGTACCGGTGCCATCAGTTTCTGGGTCGAGATGTCCCTAAGAGACTCTTACTTTGGTCTGGGGAGAAGAAATATTGAGCACTCTCTCATGTTGCCTGGGACCTGGAAGCTTAAGTGCCACCCTATGGGGAGAAGTCAGAGACTATCGGGGACCTGTAGTCAGTGCAAAATAGGCTTCTGTACGCAGGACTGCCAAGGCCCCTGCACAGCACTTGTCCGAGATGGCCCAGAAATGGACAGCAACGCTGGTGTTAGAGCTACCAGTAAGCCTCTGACTGGGAAGAGGTCTCCCCACCCTCTCCCAGCTACGGAATGAATGGTGCCGCTTCTGGCACTGTGACACTTTCCAACTTGTTTTTTCCGGCCCCAGACCACCCCCTCTGATGTTCTCAGGGGAACTGACTCTGCCAGGGGCAGAGCAGGAGAGGGTGGGATCAGGGAGGTCTGGTGTTTATCTGCCCTCATCTCTGCCGGGGTCCCAGAGTTAGACTGTCAGAATGGGGGAACGAAATAGGGCATTTCTGGTGAAGTGGTAAGGGGAGGTGGGGACTGCTGGCTAAGATGGGTGTGGGACAGTTGGGGAGGAAGGCCCGGAAAGCCCTGTGCAAACACCCGCCTGGACTGCGTATCCCTCCCTGTCCTGGCGCAGGCCAGGAGCTCATGTGCTGCCCCACCCCCAATGCACAACATACACAGATTTCCTCTCCGGATAAGCCTGGCTACCCCTCTCTCCATGGTAGCTTTCCCCATCCCCCCTTCCCCAACTTTAGTTTTTAGGAATATTTACTATCTCTATGGCAACTACTATGGCTTGATGTGTTTTGTGCTAGGGCCGGGGGAATGCTCATTCCAGGCCTGAGTCCACCTGTTGCTGGCTGGCCCAGCTGGGACAGAGGCGGGGAAACAGACACTCCGCTGCTCAGTCACTTTTGATGTTCATGCCCACCTGGCCCCAGCTCCCCCATCGAGGATGGAAGGAGTTCCCCTTCTCCTTTAAATCTGTCCTTTAAATCTGTTTTTCTATGGTATAGACCAGCTCTGTCCAAAAGGACTATAATGCAAGCCACATAGCAAGTTCAAATTTTCTGGTAGGCAGATTAAAATAGTAGAAGAAATAGGTTCAATTAATTAATAATGTGTTTTGTTTAACTCAATATATCTGACATATTTCAACATGTAATCAGTATAAAAGTTATTAGTGGGATATTTTGCATTGGTTTTCATACTAAGTCTTTGAAATCTGGTGTATGTTTTACATGCGTAGCACATGGCAATGGCACAGTGGCTAGGGGCCACCTGAGTGGACAGTGCAGGTGTAGAGTCTTTGCTGCCAGAGTTCAAGTCCAGTCTCTTCAGCTTACCAGCTGTGTGACCTTGAACACATCACCTGTGCCTTGTGTGTGATAATTTCTCCCTCTCCACCTCCAGGTTGTGTGGAATAAATGAAAATGTATCTAAAGCACCTGGGACACGGCCAGACTCCTAGGAGGGCTTCACAAATGTCAGCTGCCTTCTATTTCATGCCCTTGCTCACGCTGTGCCCCCAGCCACAATGCCCTTCCTGTTTTTTTCTGTTTATGACAGTCCCTTTCAGGACTCCTTTGTGAACCCCTCCCTTCTCCACCAGGGCTGGTCTCCATCCTGGGAATTCTAGCAGCTTCTGCCCTTGCCCTAGCATTCCTAGTGCCACCGGGTGATCCAACTAATTATGGCCTCTCCTCCTCCCCATGAGAACCCCCTGAGGGCAGCAGGCCTCAGAACCAGGTGAGGAGGGCCAGGCTCTTGTGCTTGCGTAGCTTCAATTGGATGAAATTGAGGTAGCCTAGAAACCCTTCCCTCAACTCCTTGTGCAGATGGGGACACAGCTGCCCAGAACAAAGGCACTTACCCAAGGTCACACGGCAGGGCGGAGCAGGGCCAGAACACCCCGGTGCAGCATTCTTTCCAGCCCCAGCAGCCTCGGGTGGAGGTGGGGACATGCCCCACACTTTTGGCCTGGAAACTCGGACACTTTGCTGGGCAGGGCAAGAGCCCTTTGGGCGGATGAATTTCAGTTTAATTTAGCTCAGGCAGTTTGAGCTCCCCTAGGGCACGTGGCTCCTACTCCCATGGCCCTACCAGCTTAGTAGCCACCTACTCTGCATTCTGAGCCCACTCCTGGCTGCCAGGTCAGGAGAAGAAGGGAGCCCCTCAGGTGGGGGTCTCAGGCACCCCTCCCCAGCTGTGCTTCTAGTGCCAGGGCCATCTCTGCCCTGGGCTCCATTCCTCCCTCTGCAACAGGGAAGCAGAGCTGAGGGTGTAGGTGGCAGCATTTTGCTCCTGGAATCAGGCCCTGCAAGAGAGAGCTGGCCTGGGCCTAGTTGGGGAATGACTATTTGAGAACCAAGTCCTTCCTCAACTTCTCTGGGGTACCTGTTCCCTGCCTGAGACCCATTTTCTTTCCCTTTGCTCCAGCCTCCCGCAGACTGGGCGCTGGGAGTTGGGCAGGGTCGGGGCTGGGGAGGAGAGGCAGAGCTCTGCCCTGGGGGAGTCCTTTTGCTGCCAGAGAAGCTGAGACTGGTATCCATGGCAACTGCTCACTAACATAAACCCAGAAGAGATGAGCACAGGGACCCAGCCCTGGGGACACAAGCCTGGTGGGACTTGGGGGCTTCCCCGAGCAGCTGAGCTGGGTGCAGAAGGAGGGGCTGCCGGGTTGGGGCTCACCCTCCTCTTGGCACGTCTTTTGTCTGCCCAGTTGAGTCTGCTCAGAGCCGACAGATGGGGAAACTGAGGTCCAGCATCTTTTACAAGGTCACCTGGGTGGGTAGGGCCCAGCCAGGCCCTGGCCTAGTGGCTCTGTGGCTGTCTCTCTGAATAAGAATAGCCACTTTAGGGCTATAAACACCACCCCTGCCCTGCCTCATCAGTGACCCTGTCCCAGCAGGTGTCTCTGTCCTGGCCACTACTGCGTCTGTACTGTGGGGAAACCTCAGCCAAGGCCTACACTTAGGGGTGGGGCATCCCCAGTGCCTGTCTGGCAGGGTCAGCACCCAGGTGAACTGCAGGGTGACCTGGAATGCCAGCGCCCTCGTGACTAACTGCCGGCTGCCCATTTCCTGGCTTCTGCTTCCTCCCCAAGTCACCTTCTGGCTGGTTCTGCCAGCACCTCCACTGTGCCGTTGACCTGTCAGAGGAAGTGTCTTGAAGCTCACTACCTTGGTTTGGGACAGCCTGGCCTATGCCTCAGTTTCCCATTTTGTGAATGGCTCAGGATGGCTGCAAGGCTGTAGGTTATACAGCATGGTCTGAGAGAGGCTGCCCCGGTCAGAGCTGCTTAGAGAGGCTAAGCCCTCGTCCCTTCCCCAGACCCTTCTGCAAGAGGGAGTGGCTTTTGTGTCTGCCTGGATGTGGGTCCTGACATCTTGCAGGCCGGAGGGGGATGAGAGTGAGGGAGGCCAAGAGAACGCTGGCCTGATTCCTGGGCTTCTGGGACTGGGCTCCCTGGCGGGCCTGCAATGTCTCCTGGGCTGAGCTTCTGGCTCCTGGCTTTGCCACACTTTGCCGGCTTTGCTGTGTGACCCCAGGCAGATCCTGATCCTCTCTGATCCCTGAATCCATGATAGATGATTTCGTCCCTCTCTTGCTGTGGTCAGGGTCTTGCTCCCAAGGGCAGCCCTGGAACTTGGTCTCAGGAACTCTGGTCTTCTGGCCACTGCTCTGCCTCACCTCCCTTCCCCAGGGTGTCCGGGAGCTGCAGCAGCCAACCTCAGTTTCCCCTGGTAGGTCTCAGCAGTGTTCTGCCCTCTCTCCAGGAAGGCTTGCCCGGTTCTCTGGGCTGACCCAGTCGCCTAAATCCTGGCTTCTAACTGCACTCTGTTCTGCCTCCATCACCGTACCTATCCCCGTGTAGGGTTAGGGTCACCACCTCCCTCTAGGGTTGAGGGGCCGAGCCTGGTCACATCTGTGGCCCCAGCATGCACGGGAGGCTGGCACAGGCTTGGACCTTGTTGGCTGAGTGGCAGAGTTGGGTTTCCTCAGCCCTGCCTGACCCCAAAGCACATCCTTCTAGGCTGAAAGGGCATTGGTAAGTTTGGACGGCCCAGGTTGCTGAGGCCAGGGCTTCTCTGATGGTGGCTGGTGCTGTCCTTCTGTCCTGACCAGGGCTCACAACGAGCCTCAGGGCCTCCAGTCTCCGGGAAGGAAATGGGAGGAAGTGGTCCCTGGCGGTCCTTGTCTGCCCAGTCCTCAGCCCTGACAATGGGGCCGCCCCACCCCCAAGCTGGGCAGAGTGGCTTCTACACACTCAGGAGGGCACAGTGGCAGCTTTGCCCTGTCTCTTCTGCAGATAGGGCACTTGAGGCAAAGGGCAGGTCCCAGGTCACACGGGAAGGCCCTTGAAGCAGAGTGATGGCCTGCTCTGGGCCTGGTCCTCTCCTGGTGGCAGGGAGGTTGGTGAATGGCGCCCTGGGGGAGACTTGGCTGAGGACAGAGTGTTTACGGCATAGCAAGAAATAAGCAGGAAGGGTCGTGGCCTCCCACCTGCCTCTCAGTCCTCTGGCCCTCTCGGACCCCTTGCTAGGGTTTCCCTCCCATAGTAGTTCTGTGGGGTCTTTGTGGTCCCTTCACTGTCCTGTGGATTAGCCGAATGGGGTTCTGGGAGGCAAAGAGCATGATTAGGCTGTGTTCCTTGGTCACGTGACTATTCCTAGCACCCACGTGAGGACAGCTGGTGTGGATATTGAGAGGGGACTGGTTGCAGGCTCCTTTTGGGGAGTTGTCGGAGTGATGGTGGGGAACACAGGCCAGGTCTGGAGCTTGGAGGTCGGCTCAGCCTGGCTCTTGCCTGGTCCCGCAGCCTCTGTTCCTTCACCTTCTGAATGTCAGTTTCCATCCGAAAGGGGGAGCAAGTGCCCCCCCCCCCCAAGCAGCACACTGGGAGAGGGCTGAGGGCTTGTGGGCCTGAGCCGAGCCCTTCTGAGGTCTCTTATCTCTCCCCACCACCCCCGTAACTGGTTTCCCTGCCTTATCCTTTGTCTGTGGCCATTGTGGCTGTGATAAGGCTGTGGCCACCTTGTCTCTGGCCCCTGGTGGTCTTGGGAGTCCCTGGGCCAGGGCAGGGGAGGCTGAGCTGGGGAAGGAGGGGCTGTGCAAAGCCCCCAAATTGCTAGGGCAAGGCCTGGTTCCAGGAAAGCTGGCCCCAAATGATAGACTAGAACCACAGGACAGAGGCCGGGCTGCCTGGCCCCGCCCACTCTGGGCACAGAGACGGGGCGGGGAGGAGGGAGGGCTCGCTGGGCTCCGGGGGTGGTGCCTCTCTAAGGCTGGCGGGGTCTGCGGGCAGGGCTCTTGGGTGGGGAGGGGTATTTTTCTAAGGGGCAGCCTCATCCTTATGGTCCCTGTAGAGATGATCACTAGGCTGTCCTGACATTAGTGATTTGTAGGGTGGCATGGGGGCTGGGGGCCTGGCACATGTCTAATAAGTTTGACTGAGATTCAGGAATGGACCCAGCAAAGATGCCTTGGGATCCTGGGTCACTTCTCACATGGATAACCTGAGGCTCAGAGTAGGAACCAGGTGGCCCTGGAGGTCACTTAGCTTATCCCTGGCAGATGGGGGCGGGATCTTGCCCTGTGGAAGCTCAGGGGCAACTGTGAGTGTGTTTGCTTGACAGCCCAGGTCCTGGCTCAGGGACTGCCTTGGCCAGGTCCCTAGGCTGGTGTGGGTGCCGGTGGGGCCGGGCTGTGGTTTCCCAGCCTTGGCCGTCCAGGACCAGGTCAGCAGAGCCAGGCTCTCAGGCCTCTGTAATTACCAGGGCGGGAGCTGCGGGCCGAGCGCAGGAGCAGGGGCAGGACTCCCAGAGTGAGCCGGCTCTGCGGCCTCCACACAGTGGTCAGGGTCCCTCTGAGAGGGACTAGCCAATGGCAGCATGGCCAACCCCTTCCAATCCTAGGCCCTGTCTTTCCAGGCATCTGCTCCCATTTTAGAGAGAAGAAAGCTGAGGTAGGAGTTCCCTATTGTTCTTGGGTCCTGGCTGGGGCTGTGTCCTGCCCCACTACTTAATGATCAATAACATTTGTGACATTATATACTATGTGCCAGGCACTGTTCTAAACACTTTACATGGATGAACCTACTTAAGCCTCATAACAACCATATGAAATGAAGCAAATCTTAAAATTAAGCCATATTACACGGGAAGAAACTGACACAGAGAGGTTAAGTAACTTGCTGAAGGTCATACAGCAGAGAAGGTGGAAAAGCCAGGCTTTAAACCCAAATGGTCTGGTCCTGGAGCCCATGCTCTTGAGAACTGAGCTAGGTTGCCTGCCGCTCTGAGAGGTGGTGAACATGGGGTGATAATGACTGTGCTTGGCGGGACATTTGGGGAACAAGCTCGAGCACCAGGTGGCCTGTCCCGACTGACTAGGCAGGAAGAGACCTCAGGATCACACTGTTGGGACCTGGCATCTGAGGCTGGCCTGAGCCGAGGCTCTCAGGTCAGTGTGGGTTTTTCCCCTTACACCTTGGCCTTTTGAGGACTCTATGACGTCAGCAGGTTGTGGCTGCTGGAGGAGGGAGGAAAGGGTCACGGGTCCTGGGCTCTGGCCCTGACTCCTCTGGGGGCTACTGAGGAGCCAGCAGTGACAGGGCATCGCCATGAGCATCTGGGACCAACTGGTCGGGCGCATCAGGGGCAGAGTCCATCCAGCTCTGGGGCTGCCCTTGACGTTACAGGCACCACTTCACTGGAGCCTCAGAGGACGGAGGGCAGGCATCCAAGGTCGGTGTGACCTTGAGTCTGGGCCCTGGAGGGTGAGGCCGATCTTAACAGGTAGAGTTAAGGCTTGGAGGCCCGCAGCCTGAGGTGTGCGAGTCACAGTGGCTTGGATCAGCTGGGCCAGTGGTTCTCAGTCACCCGGGCAGTGTGTTTACACATCCTTGGGTCTCACTTCCAGAGAGAATGATGCTGCAGATCTGGGGAGGGCCCCACGAACACCCTCCCTAAAAGTGATTGGGACTCTCAGGCAGGTTTGGGGATCGCTGATCGTCCCAGTGTCTGCATTTACATAGGAAGATATGGGGGTACAGGGAGGTGAAAGGTCACCGCTAGGGCCATTGCTGTTTGTCTGGACTTAGGGGCTGTGTGTGTGTGAGCGTGCACAGGGGGCACTGTGGTTGGGAGAAGAGCTGGGTTAGGGCAATGCTAGAAGTGGGCTATTTCAGGTGGCAATGGGGACCTGCTAGGTGCTACCGGGCAGCTATATTCAATGAACTAACACTCTCAGAACAGCGTCTGGCGTAGCAAGTACCCCATACGTGTTAATATGCGCATTACTGTTGTCATTGGCTTTACTGAACCAGGGCCTAGGGCAGTGGATTTTGAAAGACTCCTGGGTGATTCCGAGGCCCAGCCGGAGTCGATGACCACTGGGCTATAGCAGGAGCTCCTTGAGTCTGGAAACTGTCCTGTGGTCTCTAGAGCCTCCCCCCAGGCCCTGGAGCCCAGCAGGAGGTCGGTGAGTGCCTGTGAGGTCGGGCTGCAGGGGGATGAAGTGGGCCTGCAGAGGCTGGAGGCAGGGAGCCCGGGCAGGAGGCTGGGTGGCAGAGAGGATGGAGGACCACTAGGGTGTCTGACTGGGCTGCTGCAGTGGTGCCGTTCAGGGGACGGGGACTGAGTGGGGAGCCATGGAGTCAGTGCCAGGAGCTGGGACACGGAGGGAGGACAGAGCCTGTGGGGTTGGTTTCAGGGCAGAGATGGAGGGGTGGACATGGAGGAGGGGAGGGGGAGAGGACTTTTTTCAAGAACTTCGGCTATGGAGGGAAGACAGGGACGAAGTGGTCCGGAGAGGGGACAAGTCAAGGTTGTCCTCTCTGCCCGGATGAGAGATGTGCGCACGTCTGTGGGTTGGGGTGCAGGGGCCAGGAGCCAGGGAGAAGCTGAGAATACAGGCCCGAGCCAGGGGCTGACCCACACCCCCTGCGAGGCGGGAGAGACAGTTGGCCTAGAGCAGGGACCACCCTGGACAAAGGGTGAGACGCGGGGGCCTCGGGAGGGGTGTAACTGCTGTCAATGGATGAGAAAATTCAGGTGCTTCTGCTGTTGCAGAATATTTTCTCGGGGGTTGAGAACCCTGTGGCCAGAGGAAGACTGCGGGTGTGGATTTGGGGTGGCTGCCTGCAGAGCCTGCGCTGTGGGTGCGAGGTGACTGGGGGCCCCCACCCTGCACACTGCAGGGCTGGCGGGGCTGGCGGGGCTGGCGGGGTGGGCTCGGCCTGAGCTGTGGGAGGCTGCGCCTGGGCGTGAGGCCCGTCCTGTGACCCACCAAACCTCAGCCTCCAGGAAGAGGCTAAAAATAAGGCTGTGGTAAAGGAGGGAGGGGCTGTGTGGGCCCGAGCCAGGCTGGAGCCCAGAGGAAAATCTGAGGCGACTGGCCGAGCTGCTGTGACAGACGCTTCCTGTGCCAGCGGGCAGTGGGCTCTCACCCTCCCATGGCCGTGGCCTCCTGCAGGCCCAGAAAGGCTCAGACAGGGTCTGACCTTGGGCCTCACAGCCTGCGGGAGCCTCTGCTCCCTGGGAAGGTTCTCTCTTGACTTTTTCCTAGAGCTCAGACCTTGGACCCAAGGCTGGGGGCCAGGGAGTGGTGGGTTGGGAGTATCCAAAACTTCCTGTGTCTTGGGAACTGCCCAGGACTTCTCCGAGACCTTAGATGCCCATCTAGATGTGGAGAAATGCTCCTCCTACTACCAGGAGCACTGTGTGGTAGAGGAAGTCCAGGGAGGCTTCCTGGAGGCAGAGGCAAATGCCGGTGCTTGAAGTCATTGATGGGGAAGGGTCCAGTTGGGTAGCTGGGATGTGCGGCAGGGAGGAAGTAAGAGTGTTTTGATTTGCTGTGGACATGTGACACCTTCATCATGGCCACTTTTGACATTGCCTCCCTCCCAGAAAGTGAGCCTGTGGATACTGCAGATCCATGTCCCTCCTCTGAGCTGTGGATGGGGACCCTCCTGCCACCTCCTGACTCCACGCATCCTTTCATCCACCCAACACCCAAATCGCAACAGTCCCTGTTCTGGGTCCTGGAGGTGACTCTTCATGGCCCCTGCCTTGCTAGAGGGGGATGAGGTGGCACTCACCCATCGGTCTCTGGATCCACTCCCCAGACAGTCCCCGTGGGCCGGCTGTGTGCCAGGCTGGGGGCTGGAGGCCCCGAGGTGTGCAGAGGCAGTGTGGCAGGAGAACACGCTTTGGTTTTCAGCAACAGACCTGGTTTCAAATCTTACCTCCGAAACCTCATGCCTGTATGACAGATGAATTCACGTCTTAGAGCTTCAGGTGGTGTCTGGACTAGACTTGGAGGAGCGGCAGGAATTAGAACAGCTGACAAAGTTGTTCCAGGACAGAAGAGGAAGTGCATGGGTCGGGCCGTGAGCAGTTTGGGGTGCCAGGAGCGGGGGGTGGGGGTGGTGTCCTGAGCAGCGAGGCTGGAGAGTGGGGTTCACAGGGCTGAACCTGCAGCCTGCAGGCCCTGATGGGGCTCTGAGGCTGGGTCGGGGCACCTCGCATGTCCCACTAGTGGCCTTGCCGACCAGCCCCTGGCTTCTGCCTTCAAGGCAAAGCCGCAGCACACACTGGTTATTAAGTCATTAACTGGGCCTCACACAGCCTCTTCATTACGGGTAATTATGGTGAATCCACTCAGGGCGCTAACAAGGAGGAGCCAGCTTCTCTGGGCTGTCAGGCTGCGAGGACATCAGCCAGTCTGGCCCTGCATCCCGGGACCTCACTGGGCATCCCAGCCTGGGTCTCAGGAGGGACAGGGACGTTCCATCCTCCTCGCCCTTTTGCGCCCCCAGCCCCAGCTGGGGGAGGGGACCCTCACACAGTGCTAGGAGATTCCACTTTCCCCCATTTCTCTGTTGTGTGACTTTGACCACATGGCTTAACCTTCTATGCCTCAGTTTCCTCATCTGTCACGGGGATAGTAGTAGCAGCCTCCTAAGGCTGTATGAGGATTAAATGAGCATTTAACGCTCAATAATGCAAGCCGTCATTATTTTTAATGCTGTCGTCATCACCATGATGAACGTCCCCCATCTGGGTGTCCCCCAAAGGCCTCTGTCCCGTGTATGGAGGGCTCCCAGGGGCAAGGCCCTGTCTTCTCCTCCTTTCTCACCTGTCCCTTCTCAGTGCGGATGTGCTGTGGGCATAGCAGCTCTGGCCTGTGGCCCGCGGGTCCTGCTGTCCTCAGAGATAAGTTGAGGCAGGGGCCCCCCCGGGTTCCCCTCAGGAGTCCTGGTTGAGTCCCTCGAGAGGCAGGAGAGGGCCAGGATCCTGCCGGCCCCACCATGTGGTCGTAGCTCTGTGTGTTGGCAGCTGTGGGTGGTTTCTAGGTGTTCTAGTTCTCCCCCTTGACACGCACAGCCCTAATGGGAAAGAAAACAGAGGTAGCTGGGACTGGAAGCAGGTGCGGCCTCAAGGAATCCCCTTCCCCCAGGGAAGCAGGCCCGGAGCCTTGCCTGCTTCCCTCTGCGTCCCAGCTCCTGCGCCTGGAAAGGGTGGTCCTGGTTATCACCCCGAGGACAGCTGGGATGAGTGTGTGTATTTGAACGTGCATGCATGCGTTCGTGCGCATGTGCAGGTGAGCCGGTGTGTGCTGCTGCGAGCCACCCTGCCCCCTCCCTGGCCAGAGGGCTCCCTGCAGCTTTCAGGCCTGCACAGTGCTCTCTGGGCTTGGTGGTCACTCTGAGGGCAGGGCCCACGTCTGCTGCTCAGGCCCCGGCACCTGATCCAAGGCTGGGCCACAGGGTTGAGGTCACAGCAGGGTGGGAGTTCTGCAGACGGGGCCAGGCTGGCTCAGGGTCGCCAGGTAGGGTGGGGCAATGTGGACACCCTGACACCAGACATGGCCAGTGAGCACCTCTGTCTCCCTCCAGGCGTCCTTCTGGACATCCAGCAGCACTTTGGGGTCAAGGACCGAGGCGCCGGCTTGCTGCAGTCAGGTGAGCCCCCTGCCCATGTGTTGGCATCTTGGGTCTCGCTCTCGTTGGCCCCATCTCTACCTGGTCTCTCCTCTCCAGCCTGGACTCCCAGACAGGGCATGGGCTTTGCTTCCCAAACCCACTATTGCCACCGCTTCCCCAAGCCTCTGCCTCTTTTCTTGTAACAAAATGAATAACACCTGCTCTGGGGGGTATGGGAAATAAATGAGAGTATAGGTCAAAAGTCTGAGCCGATGAAAGGGACCCTTCCTTTGGGTCTTGGGGCCTCACTGGGACCTGGCGATCTGGGTTCCATCCTGAGGCTGGTGAAGGGGACTTCTTAAGCCAGTGGGTTGGGCAATACCAGCAGAGCCTTTGTGACCCTGTTCCCACCCCGTGCCCTCCCCGCATTCCTTCCACCATCACCAACCTGAGAATCACCTCCTAGCTGGCAAGGTGAAAACTCCACTGCTCAGCCCCAAGTGGCGCCTGAGAAGCTGGGTCCTGGCCTAGACTTGGGCCTGAGGCTCCCTGTCTCCTTCTCCTCTGGGCCCAGCGTCTGATGGGTGGCCAGGGCCAGCGCCTGGGTCCCCCAGGCTGTTGTAATTTGGGCCAGGCCAGTGTGGAAGACTGTTAGGCACTTATCCTAGCCTATCAGCACCCACTCTGGGGACCATGTCTCCCTTGTCCCTGCCCTACCCCCACATGGGCCCAGGGGAGCCGAGCTGAGGCCATGTGGGCTGTGCCCTCAGCAGGACACGTCACACCTACGCAGAGACACAGTCCAGTGCTGCAACCCAGGGCTGGGGCAGGAGGCCTGGAACTGACTTGGCCCCAGCCTTGCTGTGTGGCTCTGGCCTGGTCCCTGCCTGTCCCTGGGCCCTTGGCCCTGGAGTTCATCTGGCTGTGAGGCCCAGTTAGAGGTGTGGGAGAAGGTCCCTGGTCTGCATTCTAGGGGCAACCCCCCTCCCCTGCCTGCGCCTTCCTGGGAGGGAGGGGCGGAAGGAGCTGGCTCTGTCCAGGAACCTGCTTGACCTGTCTAGGTGGCATTCCAGTATGCACAGTGCCTCCTGAGCTCACAGAATGCCACAGCCACTCAGCCTGCCAGGCCAGCTGTCCTTATATCCTGGAAGGGGGCTTTGGGGCTCAGAAAATGGGGATGTATTGGCTCCGGGGCTCAGTGAATCCTGACTCTGCTAGGGCCGGCAAAGCTGTGTGGTCTGGTGTCCCCTGGCAGACATCACCTGGTGGACATGAGCCCAACCCCCTCCCTTGCCCCTTCCTGGGCCTCCTTGGCTGGGACAGAACAAGTCAGCCCGCCCTGCGGCCTGAGAAAGGTCCTTCTGGCCTGTTGGGCTCTGCACATGCGGTGACCAGCACCCAAGCTGGGAAGATGGATTTCAAGCCAGGTGGGAGTGTGGGAGGGGGATGGGTTGCCAGGCTGGCAAGGAAAGGGCAGGAGAGGCTAGCTGCCCAGCCCCCGCCCTGCGTGGCCTCTGAGTCACGGGGGACCTGGCCTGAGCCTCATCCCCTCCTGGCCTTGGCCTTGCTGACTGGTCTGGAGTGAGGCTCCCTCCATTTAACCCCCACTGAGTGAGGTCAGGGCCAGCACAGCCTCCCAAGGAGTGGAGCATGGCAGGGGGCATTGGCCCCAAGGCAGGTGTGAGGGTCCAAGGACCCTGCTTCCTTGTGTAGTTATGTCCTGCTGGCTTCTTGGCTCAAGAGAGAAGCCATGCAGTCCTTGCTTCTCACTGGTGACCCGGTTAAATGGGCAAGTCACCCACAGGCATCATGTCACTGATTTTCCCAGTAACCCTGCAGGCTCCTTTTGTGAGCTTAGCTTGCCACATGAAGAGACACTGGTAAGAGAGGGAAGCAGCTCTCGTAAGGGCTCATGGCGGAGAGATCCCCACTCCTACCCTCTGCACATGCTGCCCGCCCAATGTCTGGCATCTCAGTGTCCCCTGGGTGGGTGCCGCTGGGCCATGCTGGAAATTCCCAGCATTGTCAGAGGCCTGCCAGTCCTTACCCCGTGGCCCTCACCCTGCCACCTACCTGGCCGCAGCCGGGATGGATCCCAGGAGCATCCTCGCCCCTTCAGCCATCTGAGCCAAGAAGCCAGTCAAGTTAGACCGGTGGGCAGCTAGGCAAGTCACCTAATTGGCCTGTGCCCCAGGCACCTGTGTCTTCCCAAGCCCGATAAGGTCGGACCCAGGTGGAGGGCGCCAGCCAGGTGCTGGTGCTGGCCCAGATCAAAGGGCCAGGGCTGAGAGCGGGGCTGCCTGCTTATTTGTGGGCACCAGGGGCTGCTGGGCCTGGAGGCAGGGTGGGGGGTGACTGAGGGTTAGGCCTGGGCCTGCCCCTGCTCTTTCCCCTCGGGACCAGACACGACAACTGGCTGGGGACAAGCCCTCTTTCAGAAGCCCCCTTGCAGACTGCCAGCTCAGACCTGGCCTGAGTTGCCTGCAGGAGGCACAGCTCAGCCTCTGTGAAAGCCCATGGCAGGGTTACCACTCTCAGGTCTTGCTGTTGTGGGACATCAGGATCCCCCGTGACCTACACCTAAAGGGCCAGCTGTCACCGAACCTGCTGCTTGGCAGGCCCTGTGCTGGGCTCTGCCCAGGTTCAGTTCCTGCCCTTAGGCACATTCCCTCTATCTGTGGGAGCAGAAAAGGTATTATCCAGTCATCACCCGGGCACACGGGGACTGTGGGAACAGTGGATGGCAGAGCATGTGTGCCTAGCTGTGGCTGGTGGCAGGTGGAGAAGACTTCCCTGAGAAGGGGACATATGAGTGGGACTTGAAGGATGAGTTAGAGTTTATTCTGGGGAAAGGACTTCTGGTCCGTGTGTCAGAATGAGTAGATGCGTGAAACCCTCCTTCCTCCTCGAATGTAGATAAAGTAGCCGGGCGTGGTGGCTCACGCCTGTAATCCTAGCACTCTGGGAGGCTGAGGTGGGAGGATCACTTGAAGTCCGGAGTTTGAGAACAGCCTGGGCAAGAGCAAGACCCCGTCTCTACTAAACATAGAAAAATTAGTCGGGCGTGGTGGCACACACCTGTAGTCCCAGCTACTCGGGAGGCTGAGGCAGGAGGATTGCTTGAGCCCAGGAGTTTGAGGTTGCAATGGGAGCTACAATGACGCCACTGCACTCTACCCAGGGTGATAGAGCGAGACTCAGTCTCAAAAAAAAAAAAAAGGCTAGATAAAATATGCCAAGAAAACATGTTTAAATTATATAACTGAGCTTGAAAGCTGAAGCTAACAGGGAAATTCCCAGGTGCCAGAAGCAAAGAGCTGAACTCAAAAAACTGGAGTGGGAGCTGGAATTGAAGCCGAGTGATGCAGAGTGTTTAGGGACCAAATACACAGAAGCTTGTTATAGTATTTTTAATATAAATATTTTATCATGAAAAATTTTAAATCATAAAAAATAGAGAATAATACAACAAACTTCCATATACTCATCAGCCAGATTCATTGAAGTGTCACCAGTCTGGCCCAGTTTCCAGACTTGGGGTTTCCTCACTCCTCAGACTGGGCAATGCAGGGTTGGGTTCCAGTGTCACATGGGTGATTCAGTTTCCACCCAAGCTCCCTGATCCCAAGCTGTGTCCCTAGGCTGGTGGGTGGCTTTTCTTGTGGAGTTCCCTTTCACGGATGGACGTTTCCTTCCTGGCTCCGGATTTATGCAGAGAGCCTAGTTCTAGTCCCTGCTCTATCCAGGCCTGTGGCTTTCACCCCCTTCCCCATGCAGACCTTTTGTTTCCAGGGACCCCAGCAGAAGTAAATCCCAAATGCTCTTCGTGGCCCAGAACCTACATAGGACAAAGGTGACAATTCCCACTGGAACCAAACTCAATTTGAAAATTAATAGAACACACAGGAATTTCACCTCTGTGAGGAGTCAGTCAGCCCCGAAAATGGGAAAACAGACTGAAGAAGTGGAAAAAATAGACTCATCTTAAAGGAACTTTAAAATTAGGTATGCTTAATTTTCAAAGCTCTAAAGGAAAGGGTAGGATTCGTAAGACAGGAATAGACCAGCCTGAGCAAGAGTAAGATCCTGTCTCTACAAAAAAATAGAAACATTAGCCAGGCGTGGTGGTACGTGCTTGTAGTCCCAGCTACTCGGGAGGCTGAGGCAGGAGGAGCGCTGGAGCCCAAGAGTTTGAGGTTGCTGTGAGCTATGATAATTGATGCCACTGCACTCTAGCCAGGGTGACAGAGCAAGACTCTGTCTCAAAAATAAAAAAAAGAATAGCACATTATGAAAAAAGAACAGGGAAATGTTTAAACCAGGGGTCCTCAAACTATGGCCCGTGGGCCACATGTGGCCCGCCAAGGACATCCGGCCCGCCGGGTGTTTTTGCCCGTTTTGTTTTTTTACTTCAAAATAAGCTCTGTGCAGTGTGCATAGGAATTTGTTCATAGTTTTTTTTTAAAACTATAGTCCGGCCCTCCAATGGTCTGAGGGACAGTGAACTTGCCCCCTGTTTAAAAAGTTTGAGGACCCCTGTAATATTCAAAAATTCTAGAAGTAAAAAATGTAAGTATTGAAATAAAAAGTTTAATAATTAGATAAGTTAATGAGTAGATTAGACCCAGTTGAAGAGAAAATAAGCAAATTAGAAGATGGACCTGAGGAAATCAGCATTAATGCAGCACAGGGAGGAGGGAGGAGTGAGAGTGCGGGTTGTTTGTGACACTGCTTGGCTTTAGTGACCCGTGGTTTGTTAGCCATGGGCTGGAGTGTGGGGAGAATGGAGGGATAAAGCCTGGACAGTGGACAGGGCCTGACTGCGAGAGGCTTGAAGTCTAGGATAAGCATTGGATTTTGTCTTGGGGCAGTGGGGAGCCAGAGAAGGTTTTGGAGCAGATCTGTGTAAGATATGTGCATCAGGATGTTCACTCTGGGGCCACGTGTAGGAATGAATGGGAGAGGGGGCTGGAGGCCCAAGGCTGGGGTTTGTGGGGTCATGCGGAAGTACCAGGATGGGGGTGGGGGAGAGGGGGAGAGTGGGGTTAGAGGAAGAGCCAGCTCAGACTGAAACCAGACAGTGCCTCTGCTTTGGGGCTGAGTCTCCTTCTGGCTTTTCTTTTTCCTCTCTTGGCCAGCATGGTGGTATCCTCTAGCTTCAGCGGACTTGGTTCTGAAGGCAAAGCTGGCAGCCCCTGGGGACAAGGGAGGTCCAGGAACCTCATTCTCCCTGAGTCCTGAGGGGCAGACACAGGGTTTATATCCTGAGGAGGGGCTCAAGGAGGAGGTGGTTCCCATTCTCCCAGCAGGAAGTCTGAGCACGGTGGGCTTTCAGGCTCCCATGGGGCAGCTGTCCTGAGTGCTCTGCGTTGGCTTGGCTGGCCTAGGCTGGCCTGTGGCTGGCAGAGCCTAACCTCCTCCCCGTGCATGCCTGAGCATCCTCCCTGCCCACGAGATGTGCAGGATGGTGGGTCTTCTCCAAATCACAGGTCAGCCAGAATCTGGACTTTATAACAGCAGCCCTGGTTGAGCCCAGGCTGGGGCCAAATGCAGGCTCCAAGGCCACAGAGTGGGTGCCCAGGGCTCCCCAGCTCAGACCTTGCCCTCTCCTGCTCCAACACCACTTCTGGGGTCAAATAGGCCATGTGTACAGTGAGGGCGGCTCTCCCCACTATGGGCGGGGGTCCCGGGGCTGCCCACCAGGACGTGGAATCCCCCATGGGGGTTATTCTGAGCTCTGGGCCACTATGGGAGGTGGAGAGCACCTTAGGCATTCTGACTTTCCGATGGTTTCTGGCCAGCCCTGTGAGGAGGAGGGGTGAGGTGGAGGGGGGCGAGTGGCTCTGACTCCTCCCACCCTGCTCTCTGCTGGGCCCGCTGGGCCTGGCTCCCTGCCCTGCAGCTCCATTGTCCCAGACCTGTGGGCTCAGCACACGTGAGCAAGCGGAGTGAGGGCTTCCCCACGCCCCCGCCACAGGATGTCCTCCTGCGGGAACTGACGGGAAAGCTGCCCCGACCAAAAGCAGGGGTGGGGCAGCTGGTCTGCCCAGAAAGCTCTCCTCGAACAAACAAAGACCACGGGGTTGGGGGCGGGTGGGCAGGGGAAGCTTCTAGCCTGGGGGCCCCGCCTGGGCTGGTCTTTATTTCCAGCAGAGCTGCCCGCTGGCGGGTGAGCCTCTGTGCCCCATGGGACGCTCACATGTGCAGGCCTTTGCCTGTGCTTTTCCTTCTGCCGGGAACATTCTCCCACATCCCCGCCCTGGCTGTGTGCAGGCCCCTCTGCTAGCCTGTGACATCCCAGAGAGCCGGGGGGTGGGGGGGTCCTCCCTCCTGTCTGCCCTGGGTGGAGGGGAGGGTGGCAAAGAGGGATCCCACCTCCCTCCTGACCCTGGACTCCCTGGTCCCCAAGGGGAAGGTACAGAGGGGCAGGCAGTGATCCAGAGTGTCCCTGTCTGACTCACTATGTCATCTTGGGCAAGTTCCTCCACCTCTTGGAGCCTCAGTGGCCCCAGCTGTAAAATAGGGACAGACATGGGGAAGCTTAGATGGGCTAAGGGCATGTGGGTGCTTGGTTACGTGTGTCCGGCTGGGGCCAGCAGCTAGGGACGAGGCGTGCCTGCTTCTCCTATGGTCCTGGGTGTTTCTGCCCACGCCAACGAGCAGGCAGAAAGCCAGGGGTCCAAAGGGCCTGGAGGGGCTGCCCTTCCTGCTCCACTGTGGGTAGTGGGGAGGGGATGGACCAAGATGGTTGAGGTCTGGCTGACCCTGGGTCACTTCCCTTCAGCACCTCTGCACCTACCCACTGGGGACTTCTTCCAGTGCTCCACCTTGATGGGGGAAACGGAACATGCTGTGGTTTTCTGTTGCCCTCTAAAAACCAAACCCAGTCCTGGTCCTTAGGGCCCAATTCTCCCTCCACAGGCTCATCTCCCACTGCTTCCTCCATAGCCTTCTCATGCCGCAGCCTGACCCGGCTTCTTGCTGTCCCCAACACACTGTGAACTTCCTCTGACCTTGGGAACATCAGCTGGGACCTTCCCCCTTCCCAGCCTGGCCGTCTGTGATGTGATTTAAAGCAAGGACTCTGGGGTCTGCCAAACTGAGGTTTAAATTCTGGCTCAGCCACACACTAGCTGTGTGACATCACTTCTTTCAGCCTCTCACGTCTCCTCTGTAAGATGAAGATAATAGTGAGACTCAAAAGAGATAACCTGTGCATACATCCAGGGTGCATCCCGGGCCTTGCCTGTAATAAATGCTCCATAAATGATAACTGTAGTTATTATTAACAATAAGCATTATGCATCATTAACTATTATACAATATTGCTTAAAAGATTTGGAATTGATATTTTCGTATATATTGATTTTAAGTATTATCATCACGGTAAACTCCTATGCATGCTTCAATGCCCAGCTTTGACATCACCATCTCCACGAAGCCTCCTTTCCCCATCCTGGCAGGATCTGGTGCTCTTTGCTGGTTCCTCAGCATTTCAGCCTCTTCAGCTGGACATCCCGTGGGCCGGATCTGCCCCCTGGCCACACAGGAGGCAGCTCCTACTCTGATTCTTTCTGTCCATTCCCTACCTAACACAGACAGACACAGAAAGAACAATTCTCTCCCCTGCCCCTAACATGCGACTGGAAATCTCCTTCCTGCCCACATCCTGATCTGATCTCAGGCGAGTCCTGAGAGGCAGGCCCAGCAGGAAAAATTCTTTCTCTAGGTGTGAGGAAATAATTTCTGCCTCGGGTAATCCAAACAAGGGCCCAATGTTGACAGAGGCTGGCCCACTCTGGGCAGGGTGTGGCCTCGAGCACCTTACCTACGCTATCTCGCCTGGTGCTCAGGGCAACCTCAGAGGGCTATTTTTATCTTCATTTTTCAGATGAGGAAGTTGGCGTGCCTGAGCTTGTTTATACTGGCTCCTGGGAGTCGCTTGTCAAATTTTCAGGAATTGTGTGAGCTGCCTGTTAAACACAACCATTGTTAAAAACTAAATTATTTAAACTTACGATTAAATAATTTATATTAAAAACAAAGGTAATAAATACTGAAAGGTCATCACTTCCTAATTATTTTACTATGTTTAACTATTATCTATATTCTTAAGGTTAATGATATCTATTTTATCTGTGTGATAGAAGCACTATACAATGGTGTGTTACTACACATCTTCCCAACTCTGATCAGTGACATTATGTTGGTGGCTTGGAATCAGCCATGGTGGGAGTATTTATACCAAGAAAATTAGCAAACACTACATGTCAAGGCTCCCCGGCCACTTGTTCAGAGAGCCGGTTGTTAAACATTTACCAGCACACCACTGAAGTCGAGACACAGAAAGGTGGTGACCTGTCTAAGGTTACCAGCTGGGAAGGAACAGAGTCGAATTCCAGCCCAGGCAGTGTGTCTCAGGTGCCCACATTTGTGCACCTCTATGCTGATTCTGCCCAAGGCCCTGAATCCCACAGAATTGGGATTAACAGGTCTCCCTCTGCCCCCACCACCCATGCACACTCACCAGCCTGCTCTCGCTGGGGTAGAAGAGGGGCAGTCGCCCCTCCAGCCCAGTCCAGGCACCTCTGTCCAGCCCTCTGGCCCCTTGCTCCCCTCCTTCCGTCCCTCCCTCCTCCGCTGCCTTTCTCTTCTCCCAGCCCCGCCTCGCCAGGGACTCAGGTCCGTGGGGGTGCAGCCGAGACCACGCACACATTCAGCCCGGCGGTCAGAGGCCAGCCACTGGCTGCCCTGTCTGCCCACCCCGGCCTTTGTCTGGCCATCTGCCCGTCAGCTGTGGGACTGCCTCCCCGGGGGGAGGGATGGGGGCTTCCTCGCTGTGTGACCCAGGGTCTGCCCCATGTTGTTCTGGGTCTCTTCATCCCACCTGGGACCCCCAAGCTCCCTCCCATCACGGATGGTGGCCCCCCACCCCATGGAGTCCTCTAAAACTCTGCTGCTCTCTTGTTCCTGAAGAACAAAGCCAGGTCCCATTGCTCCTTTGCTCGGCATTCTCTAGTGTTTTCCTTTCTCACCCGTGGAAGCCATGGTCACCATGTTGGGCCGCAAGACTATACCCTACCTGGCCTGTGAACCTTGTCTCCTACCCCTTCCCTCCATCCCTCTGCTCCAGCCACTCAGGCTTCTTTCCTGTTCCTCCAACATGGTAAATATGCTCCAGCCCCAGGGCCTTTGCACTTGCTGTTCTTGCCCCAGTATTTGCATGATTTATCTCCTTACCTCCTCTAGGACTTTGCTGGCATGTCACCTTCTCTGATCTCTCTATTGTAAATTGTGGCATCTGCTCTCTCTCACACACACGCTTATGCTTCCCAGCTCCTGTTTTGCCTCTCTCACCTTTTGTAGCACTTGTCACCGTCTGACATCCTATGTTATTTATTTATTGTCGATTTCTCCTCACCAGAATGAAGGATCTGCAGGGCAGGACTTTTTGTATGTTTTATTCGCTGCTGTCTCCCAAACACCTAAAACAGTGCCACAGTGCCAGGTGCATTGTAGGTACAAAAAAAAAAAATTGTTGAATGAATGGATGGTTGGATGGAGGGATGGGTGGATGGATGAATAAATGACAGTGTCAGAAAAGCCTCTGCAGCTCCCTGGGAGTGAGGGTGGCTGTGTGACCTGGCAGGTGTGAGACCTTGGGTTTCTGGTCTACTTCTGCTCTGATTTGCTGTGTGACTTTGGGTAGATCCCTTCCCTTCTCTGATCCTCTTTCCCAAGTATGATGAGTACAGTGTGACAAAGTATAAGGGATACAGACTCTTGAGCCAGAGAGATGGGGACAAATCCCCAATGGGACGTTCACTGCCTGTGGGGCCTTGGGCATGTCATTTTCCCCTCTGTCTCCTGGTCTGTGAGGTGGGAGAGGGTTTGGAAAGATACACAAGATTCTATGTGGTCAGCCCCCAGAGTAGGGCCTGGCATATAGAAAGCACTCAACCAATAGATCTTTACTCTTTTAAAAGGTTGGCCAAAAGTGCTGTTATCCCAGCACTCTGGGAGGCCAAGGCCAGAGGATCGCTTGAGCCAGGGATTTCGAGACCAGCCTGGGCAACATAGTGAGACCCTGTCTCTACAAAATAATAATAAATAAAAGATAAAAAGTACCCAAAGAGGGCTCACCCAAAACTGGACGAACATTGCACTTCACATTAGAGAGGACCCAGTAAGCCCTTTCCCACGTCCCCTGGGCATGGGCCCGGTGGAAGTGGCCCCCACCGAGCTGCTTCCTGGGTCCCTGGCCTGGGCTCAGCTTCGTCTCATAGGCATGTGGCCTCAAGCCAGGTGATACGGGCAGGTGGGCCCAGCCAGGGGGACCCCGTGCCGCCCTCAAGCTCCCCTCTCCCTGCACAGTGTTCATCTGCAGCTTCATGGTGGCTGCCCCCATCTTCGGCTACCTGGGCGACCGCTTCAACAGAAAGGTGATCCTCAGCTGTGGCATTTTCTTCTGGTCGGCGGTGACCTTCTCCAGCTCCTTCATCCCCCAGCAGGTGAGGCCCGCCCTGGCTTCCCACCCAGTGTCCCTGCTCGTCCCATCCCTGTGTCCTGCTTCTTCCAGTGGGTGGCGAGTCTCACTGGCCTGTGTTAGTCCAGCCTGGGGCTTGAACCCCAGACAGCGTCTTCCCCATGCAGAAGGATGAGGGGGTCTTTGGGTACGTCTATAAACCAGCCTTGTAGATCGGGCCTTCTCCTGGCCCGAACTGAGGGACTCGCAGCCCTGTGTGGAGTCCTGACTTTCTGAGCTGCCCTCTGATCTGGGACGGATGCTAGGACGCCAGGGACAGGGCAAGCGAGTCTGGCCTAGGAGTGAGGACCTTGGGCTCTAGTCCTAGCTCTTCCGCTTCCTGGCTGTGTGAACCCAGGTGAGTCACTACCCCTCTCTGGTTCTTGCTCAGTTTGCTCAGCTAATTCCTTGGGCCAAAGTGCCGGGGAGGCAAACATCAATTCAACATAAAGAAGATGTTTCTCATGTGGCTCTCATCGTCCTGGATTTGAATATCCCAACTCTGTTGCTCACTCAGCTTTGCGACCTGGAAAAACTTACTTAACCTCTCTGAGCCTCAGTTTCCTCATCTTTAAAATGGGGTTAATACTTCCCAACTTGAAGGTTTCTTGTGAGAAATGACTGAGCTAATGAATGTCCAGATCTTGGAACGTGACAGGTGTTCAACAAATCATTATTTCTGTTCTTTCTTCCAAAGAGGAGCTATGTTGCCTGTGAGGTAGTGAGTTTCCCACCACTAGGAGTATTCGAGCAGAGGGTTCGAATGATGCATGATGGCTGCTTTAGAGAGAGATGGAGGAAGAGAGGGAGAAGATCAGGATCTGTCCTCAAGGAGCTTTCATTCTGGCCCTGTCCTTGGGTGCACCCAGGCTCAGGGGCAGGAAGATGTGACAGGAGCTCCCATGCTCAGAGTCTTCAAGATGTGCAAAGTGCTGAGAGTCCTCCCTGAAGAGAGGGCAGTCTCTTGAAATCCAAGGGGTCAGGGAAGGCTTCCTGGAGGAGGTGAGGTGGCATTTGAGCGGGATAGGCAGGACTGGGAGATTAGACCTCTTGATGAAGATAGCAGGGGCAGAGGGAGCAAACCCACAGAGGCAGAGATGGTGGCGTGTGTTGAAAGAATGAGGAGGATTGTGTTTGGCTATGAAGGAAGGCAGCGACAGAGGGCCTGGGCTTCCTCCCAGGGCAGGTGGAGCCCTGGAAGAATTTGAAGAGGGACAGGGGTGGGTCAGATTGGGGTTGGTGGAGGGGAGATTGGAGGGAGGGCAGAGAGGCTCTGCAGGTTTGCAAGGGGCAACTTTGCTTCCTCGGGCAGCTTCATGGAGGAGGGTCAGGCCTGGTGACCTCCAAGCCCAGAGTGGCCAGCAGAGCCTGGCGGCCACAGTCAAAAACCGGACCCAGGCTAGGTGTGGTAGCTCACGTCTGTGATCCTAGTGCTTTGGGAGGTCAAGGTGGGAGGATTGCTTGAGGCCAGGAGTTTGAGACCAGCCTGGGCAACATGGTGAGACCCTGTGTCTGTAAAAAATAGAAAAATTAGTTGAGTAACAGAATTCAACTTATATCCCCTAAATCTACTTTAAAAAATGTAAAAAAACCCAGATTAGTAGGACGTGGTGGTGCATGGTCCCAGCCACTTGGGAGGCTGAGGCAGGAGGATCGCTTGAGCCCAGGAGTTTGAGGCTGCAGTGAGCTATGATCACACCACTGCACTCCAGCCTGGGCGACAGAGACCCTGTCTCTTAAAATAAAAAAACAAAAATGAAAACACAGGAACTGGACTAGAAGCCTCTAGGACCCCTCTGGGCCTCATCTTGTGCCTGGCCAGGCCCCTGGTTGCTGACCTCTGTGGCTGCTTCTGGGACCAACCAGTGAGTCCAGGACCAGGATGCCAGGGCTGGGCCCCTCTTCATGTGCAGAGGGAGAGGGCGGGTGGGGAGAGAAGATGAGCAGAGGCAGAGAGAGAAACAGACAAACCACCCCAATTAATCTATAAATTCATAGCAGTCACAGTCTGAGTCCTGTGCGGGTTTTGATGGACCTTGGCAATGTGATTCTGAGAAAATGCCCAGGAACAGCCAAGAACATTGTGATAAACAACAATGAAAGGGGACTTGCCCTATCAATTATCAAAATACAGTTATTCCGACTAAAACAGCAGAGGGCTAGACTAAGATCAATGAAACAGAGCCCGGCAGTTCTACGGGGATTTAGCGTAGGATGAAAGTTGCATCTCAAACAAGGGGTTGGGGAGAACTGACTGTCCACCTGCATGGAAAAAACGAGTTTGGTCTGTATTTCAAACCATACTTCAGAATAAATTCCAGGTAAGTGAAAGTCAAGCACAAAGCAAATTCTGAAATCTATAAATCAACGAGAAAAAGACAACCTAGTAGAAAAACGGGCAAAGGACAGTTCCAGGCAATTCCAGGAGAAGATACCCAAACGACCAATCCATGTAAGAAGAGTCGGTGCTCAGACTCGCTCAGACTCTCGAGTCATCGGGGAACTGCAAATTGAAGCAACAATGAAGTACCATTTCGCACCCATCGGATTGGCAGCAATTAAAAAGGTTGACAATAGCAAGTGTTATTAAAGCTGTGGGGAACCGGGGACTCAGCCCTGCTGGCGGGAGTGTAAATTGGTGGCATTTCTGGAGAGCAAAATGGCAGGATCTCGTAACACTGACCCACCGCGCCCCAGCCTTCTGCTTGGAGGTTTAGACCCAAGAGAGCAGCTCCCGCGTGTGGACGCGGCGTGCACGGACTGCAATTCATTGCAGTCCTATAATAGAAAAAAAAGAGGGAAGCGATCTAAGTGACCAGCCCTGGGCGAGCACGGCTAAACGGGCTGTATTGTGCTGTGAGACCCTTGACAGCAGAAGAATGAACTAGATCTTTCTTAACCAGCATACGTGGGTTTCAGCAGGATAAGAATGAGAGGGAAGGGAAGTTACGGGTGGGACGCATGGAGTGGTCCTTTGATGTTCGTCTTTGCCGGCGTGTGCCAGCACAGGCGGAGGTGGCTTCACAACAGAGGCCAATAAAGCGGGTCCCCGTGGGTGGCGGGGGAGCGGGGGCCCTCCTGGCGCTAGCACACTGAGGACGACAACTGGCGACTGGCGGGGTCTCTCCCATCCTCTTTCTCTCTCTCTCTAAAATCTACCGAACAGACAGTGTAAGAGAATGTCTTTGTGATTTGGGGTGGAGCAGGCCTTCCTGAACAAGACGTGAAATCCAGAAGCCAGTAAGGGAAAATCAACAGATTTGACAGCATCCAATGAAACAAAAACCCCGAAGCCCCCGTGTGCTGAAACTCTCCGCAAAGTTGGAAGAAAGATGACAAAAACATAGATCACACAGGATCGATACCTGGGATGCAGGAAAGCTGATATAAATCAATACAAACGAGACAAATGGCCCAGCAGAGAAACAGGCCAAGGCTGTGGGCAGATGGTTTCCCAGGGAGAGAAACGGAGGCTTGGGGTCAAGGGAGGAGAGGGAGATGGGGACAGCGAGAGGGTGAACCAGCTACAGGCATCAGAACGAGGGGCCAGAGGCAGTGGGTGGCAGCCACAGGCACAGTGGGCCAGGAGCGAGGTGGGCAGATCGGGGGGAATCCGAGAGACCGGGAGAGGGCTGGATGGGAGCGCTGCTGGCCGGATGGGTGGTCAGGGTGGGGCTGGGGAAAGATGACCAGGCTGGGTTCTCAGGCCCTGGGCAGCTGGGGTACGGAGGGGGCAGGTCCACATCAAAGGGGTAGTGCCACCAGCAGCTGGCATGGCCCCACCCTTCCCGGCTCAGCTTGGCTTTGTCCTTTGATGTGTGTATAGGGGGAGCTCTGAGCCCCCTGGGCTGTCCTGCCCCCTCCCTGCTCTTACTGGGCCCTCCAGTGCTGCCAGGGTTGGCCCAGCCACCCTGCTTAGGCAAGGGACACAGTGCGGGGGACTGGGGGATGACTTGTGGCTCCTGAGGCAGGGCCAGAACAAGGGCGGAGCTCTCCCAGTTGGTGGGGTGGTGGAGATGCGGGCTTCTGTCCCCAGTGCTTATGGGGACAGAGGAGCCTGTCCAGTCCCACCCTAGCACTGTGCCAGCCACACCCCATCAGACCCACTATACAGAGGGGCAAACTGAGGCCCAGAGTGGCCTGGGGGGTGTAGTCTTGGCTGAGGCAAGTGTGGGCTCCCTCCTCTCCCTGGCTGCTGGACCCCGTGGGGGAGGGGAGCAAAATGGGAAGCAAGGACAGGCAGGTGGGAGCGAG
>VBSM01003203.1:979138-996712 GCA_008086735.1 Cheirogaleus medius
CTTCTCCTTTTGCAGCTTGTTCTTCTCGTCGCGCCGGGCCTGGATGCGCAGCTTCTGCTCTGCAAAGAGGCTGGAGAGGCTCTGGTCCAGGGCCATCATGGCCTCGTCCCCCAGCTCCTCCTCGTCCTCACTGTCTGCGCCACCCTGGGGACAGAGCCGGGCTGTCAGCCTGGCCTCGGGCAGGCACACGAGCCACCCCCCAGCTGGCACCTACTCACCAGCGCCTTCCCGGCCTGCAGCACGGCCATCAGCTGCTCCCGGAAGCCCTGGTCCACGTCCCCGTCGCGATCTTCCTCCTCGCTCTCCTCCTCCTCCTCGCTGTCGTCCTCACTCTCTGCGTTTTTGTTGTCTTCGCTGTCATCGCTCTTGTCCTGTGGAGGCAGGTGTGTCACACCGCCCCGCGGCCACCACACATCTGCCCACGCTGCCCCCTGCCCTGGCCCTTGCCGGCAGGTACCTCCATGTTCTCCAGCTGCTGCTCATCAGAATCGTCGGTGACCACCACGTTTTCGTCCTCATCCTGGCTTGTCTCGGGGTTCAGCACCTGGGACGGATGCCCAGTCACTGTCCCTTCTGCTGCCCTGGCCCCCGGCACTCCTCCGATCACAAGGCCCTCCCGACAACCACCTCTGACCAGTCTTGGCCAAAGGCCCCCCTTTCAGGGAGGAAAATGGAGCCCAGGAAAGGTGGCTGCCCCCACCAGTACCTCCATGACAGACCTGTCCCCAACTCTGCAGGATTGCAGAGAGGTGGACTGGAGGGGGATGGGCACCCCTGGGGCAGCGTGGTACTCAATGGGCCCCAGCCCAGAGCTCCCAACTCACATCCAGGATTAGCTGCAGGGCACGCGGGGTCAGGTGGGAGCAGATGTGGCCAAAAACGCTCCGGGCCACCTGGCGCATCAGGTGGCTGGGCTGGGCCAGCAGGGACAGCAGGATCTCCACCAGCACTTCCACCCATGGCGGCTCCTGGGAGTCTGAGACAGCGAAGAGGGCTGAGCCTGGGAAGAGGGCTGAGCCTGGGCAAGGCACCACTAACCTGGTCACCCACTCCAGCCCCACTTGTGTCCAAAGACATGCCCTGCCTGTCCCACCCCAGGAGCAATGACCCACTGGTGGTCTTGGTGCGGCTCCGGCGGGTCTTTTCCCCCAGGCTCTTCTTGATGCAGGTCTGGATGTCGTCGAGCAGGTCACAGCACTCTGCAGGGGACTGTGGGCAGGGCAGGACAGGATCAGGACCCGGCCAAGAGGGAGCAGCTGGCATCTGATGCCCTGAACACTCGGCCATACTCTGCCCCGGCCAGTCACCCTCACAATCCCGAATGGAAGATCCCAGTCGGACCCCGGGGACAGCCCAAGAGCTAACCACCTTTTCACACCCAACATGCAGCCACAGGATCTGAAAGCCTACCGGGAACACAGAGCCCAAGTGACACCCAGACACAGAGCCTGACAATGACAGTCAGGGTCACAGAGAAGTCAGCAGGTCCCAGCCTCCTGGTTTGTAACTCCAGATTATTTCCCCCACATCTCACTTGGCATCAGAGATAGACTTGAAAGCCATTGGTTTTAATTAATTAAGTTTAAACCCATCTTGCTGAGGTTGAGCCCAGACTTGAGCCAGTGAGACATTGGGGGGAGGGGCCTCTTGAAAACACCCCATGTGACCTGCAGCACCCCAGAGGCAGACTTCCCCTCACAGCACAGTAGACGGCTTCCATGTTTAAGCCAGGGTGGCAGCAAGAAGGCCAGAACAGGAGCCCAAAGCCCTGGTCATCACCCTCCAGCTCCTGGGCCATGTGACCAGACAGGTCCCTGTTGTCCTCTGGGCTGCACCTTTTATCCAAGGGTCTGACACACTGTTTTTTTTTTTGAGACAGAGTCTTGCTCTGTTGCCCGGGCTAGAGTGCCGTGGCATCAGCCTAGCTTACAGCAACTTCAAACTCCTGGGCTCAAGCAATCCTTCTGCCTCGGCCTTCCCAGTAGCTGGGACTACAGGCATGCACCACCATGCCTGGCTAATTTTTCTATTTATTTTTAGTTGTCCAATTAATTTCTTTCTATTTTTAGTAGAGACGGGGTCTCGCTCTTGCTCAGGCTGGTCTCGAACTCCTGAGCTCAAAGGATCCGCCCGCCTCCGCCTCCCAGAGTGCTAGGATTACAGGCGTGAGCCACCTTGCCCGGCCGGTTTGACACACTCTGAACTGCAGCCTCCTCTGTCCAAGTCAAGCTCAGAGATCCCAGGGTCGGGGCAGGCTCTGCACGTGTCCTAGAATCACCAGGGCTCTGCTGCTATCAAAGCCCTGATGCCAAGGACCCAAGGGGCACCGTGGCCACCCTTCACCCACATGGCTTGTCGCAGGCTGGGCTCGGAGCGCCCAAGGCTGGGAAGCAAAACCACAGCCAAGTGGCTGGAAGGGAGCAAATGAGAGACCCGCCGACTCAGGCTACTAGGACCTGAAGCAGCCCTGGTAAGAAAGAGCCTCACACGACGTCAGAGAACTTTCAAAGAAATTGGGGTTCAAAAAGCCAAGAAGAAACCACAGAGGTCAAATGTGCTGCTGGCATGGAGCTTCAAATGAGGTCATGGCTTCTTGTTGGGGAGAACAGAAAGGGAGGTGGGACGTTATCAGGGGAGAGTGCCCATTATCAGATGGTGTACAAGTGACAACGTGACACAGACTGAAACATAACGTGATGGGGCAGAGGCCTATGCTGCAGATCCAGAGGGAAAAACGCTAACTGCAACCATGGCCACTGCTTCTGGGTGGGTGGGGGCTAAACATAAGATCTGGGACCCCATTTCTAATTGAACACCAAGCCACGGAGGAGGCGACACCATGGTGCTGGGTCGAGAGTAGCAGAGCCCTCCTCCTGGGAAAAGCACTGTCTCCTTCACAGCCATCGCCTCTCCGTGGCTAAGCTCGTCTTGGGAGGTCCCATGGGATCCTTCGAATCCTGTCAGTAGCTGTGTGACATGGTGCACGATACTCTGCCTCTCTGAGTCTCAGTTTCCCTGAATGTCAAATACAGAGAAGTGCCTCCCTCGAATTGTGGGATTATATGAAACCCCGCATAGAAAGCTCAGATGCCGGCTGGCGCCCAGTAAGTGGCATAATTTTTCCTTGGGTTATAATCCCCCCGTGACAGGGCTGGCTTAGGAAACCTTCCACCTTCAACTCCCCAGAGCCTTCCCCAGCCACCCACACAGCCCTCGAGCCTCTCGGGAGGAGGTCCGTGGTGCCCCAGAAGCGACAGCCCTCTTCCTCCCGGGCACCGTACCTTGAAGAGGTGGATGCCCACTAGGAGCAGCAGGTGCTGGAAGGCGGCAGCTCTGGCCTCTGGGGAGTGGGCCTCCAGGTCCCTCAGCGTCTGCAGCATCCTGGGGCGAGATGGGCGTGTTCTCAGGCCCCCGCTGCCAGTCAGACTGCAGAGTGTCCCGCCCAGCCCCTGGAAATGCCACCCGCTCACCGGTCCCAGGCCTGGTGCTGCTGCGTCGTGAAGGGCAGCACGGTGGTCACGCCGCGGCTGTGGTTCAACAGCTTGTCTGCCCACTGCACCAGGCGGTAGGCCCAGGACTGCCCGCCCCGGGTCTGGTCCGGCGCCTGCTTGAAGTGTGTGCTGAGGGTCTGCAGCAGACTGGGAAAGAGGTGGGGGTCACTGGACTGGACAAGCGAACGTGGCTACCTCCTCCCACCCTTCCCTGGACCTTCTGGAACTCAGTGGGCCTCTGCCGTTGTTCCCAGTCTAGCGGAACAGGAGAGAGCAAGCGTCCTCAAGGCCACCTTCCCGCCCACAGACGTCCCTTGCCCAAGCTGTGGAGGGCTCACCTGAAGAAGGCATTGCCGACCACCTCTCGAGACTGGGTCTCCAAAGGGAAGGAGAACTGCTGCTTAGTCTCCGGGATCTGGGACGTGGGCTTCTTTGTTACAAAGAACGCGTGGAACAAACAAAACCTGGGGAGGAGGGAGAGCAACCAGTGTTGCCTCCGGGCTGCTCGTTTTTACAGGCTCTCCTCCTTGGATGGTGCCAAGGGAGCGACGCCAGGAGGAGGGGAGCAGTTTTGCTCTGGGCACAGCCCTTGGGGGCCCAACAGGCAAGGCTGGGGAGAGAACTGGAGCCCTTCCTTGGAACCAAGACAGATGAGAGGCTGTGTGCTCGAGGCCAAGTCACATCACTGCTTCTGCAGACACGGGGCTAGTGAAGCCCCCTCTTGCGACGGTGGTGAGGGTGAAATGAGCACCTGGCTCTGTCTGGCACAGATGAGGCAGGTGCTGGGCACACGGCTTCCCCGACACCACCAATGTGCACAGGCTGCCTGCAGGGCGTGCAAGTGAGCCCGAACCATTCGGGTCCCTGCAGCCCCAGACCTCCTGGGCTGCCGAGGAATTCCCAGGGTTCCCTGGTGCCTACTCCCCCCACTGACACAACCCCAAGGCTCCTGGCTCCATGGGGACCCAGACTAGGACTAGGCAAGGGGCCCATTTCCTTGGCCACAAAACCCAAGGGAGCCAGGGCTCTAGCACATCTCATACCTGGCCACCTGCTCGACCAAAGCATCCTCCTTTTCCAGGTGCATGTTGTCCACAATGCTGACCAGTCGGTGGATGAGCCACTTCCGCAGTCGGAACACAGCTCGCTCCGGCCTGGGGGGGAGCAGGACCCAAGGTCACAGAAGCCACATTTAGAGACAGCAAGAATAGGGCAGAGTGGTGGTTAGACCAGACTGACCTGGGTTCAAATCCCACTCTGCCAGTTCCTCACTGTGTCATCTTGGGGCTCAAAAACTACACCTGTCCTGATCTTGGAGACAGGAAACCAAGATCTCCCTGCCCTTATCGCCAGTGTGGGACCACATGAGGAAACTGTGGCCTTCTCTGAGAGTTAAGGATCTTCCCCTCCCTCCCTTACTGTGGTCTGGAGCCATGACACCATGGGAGGCAGGGTCTAGGTCACTGGGTTCCACAGGCCCAGGAACCCAACTCCCGAATCCTGGGCCCTCTCCCTGGGCCACTCACACGTGGAGCGATGCATCCTGGGCTTTCTTCTGGTTGGTGGTGCTGAAGTCAAGCAAGGAGTCCAGGTTGGGCTGCAGAAACATGTCCTGCAGCCAGGCCACATAGTCCTGCAGGGCCGGGGGACTCAGGAATTGTACAACCCGCCAGCCGGTAGGCACGACGGGGAGGCCTTGGTTGGTGACGGATGAGAAGGCCACCAGCACAGCCAGCTGCCGCTCAGGGTCATCCTTGCAGCCCTCCAGGAACGTGCCCACGTACTTGTCCATCTCCGGGCCAAATCGGAACTGGCTTGGGGGCTGCAAGAATCAGGCATGGCGCTGGGCTCACCAGCCCCGGGGGGCCTGCAGCACCATCAGCCTCGCCACTACAGCCTGAACCGAGGCCCAGACGCGCCCCTCCCCTGCACATAGGCAGGCTGAGCCCAAACTCACAACAGCTCCCTGTCACCCCAACACTTTTGTCTGGTGACAAGGCCTCCCTACGTCTGACTGCTCCGGCTTTCATACTTCCAGTCCCAGAACGCCCCTCCTTTGGCCTCGATGGATAGGGACAGGCTGCTTTCCCAGCTCAACACAAGGCAGAGCGGTGGTTAGGAGCCCAGACCGACTTGGGTTCAAATTCCGCTCTGCCAATTCCTAGCTGTGTCATCTTGGGGCTCAAAAGCCACCACTTCTCATGTGCTTACTATGTGCCAGGCACCGCACTACACGTCTCCGTGTGGCTGCTTAATCCTTGTAACAACCGTTCGCACTGGACTGTCATTTTATAAATGAAGAAAGTGAGGCACAAAAAAGCAAATTCTTAGGATCACAGGGCTCCCAATGGTACAGCTGGGATTTGGACCCAGTCAGTCTGGCCTTACAACCCAACTTTTTTTTTTTTGAGACAGAGTCTCACTTTGTTGCCCTGCTAGAGTGCAGTGGTGTCACCATAGCTCACTACAACCTCAAACTCCTGGGCTCAAGTGATCCTCCTGCCTCAGCCTCCCAAGTAACTGGGACTATAGGCAGGTACTGCTGCACCTGGCTAATTTTTTCTATTATTAGTAGAGACAAGGTCTCGCTCTTGATCAGGCTGGTCTCGAACTCTTGAGCTCAAGCAATCCTGCCTTGGCTTCCCAGAGTGCTAGGATTACAGGCGTGAGCCATCATGCTCAAGCCCAGTCCAAGCTCTTAACCACAGCTCTATACTTTCTGAACGTGCCTCCTTGTCCAGAAAACGAGAATCACAACTCTCTGACACTAGTTTCAAACATGAAATGAGCTGGTGAGAACAGCAAACCCAGCGGCTGTTCTGGGCACCTGGTACCGGGCACCAGGCAAGTCAGTGCTCAAACAGTGGCAGAGATGACTGACTGTTGTCGTTATTTTGCGACCGGCCAGGGGTGGAGGGAGGTCTGGACAGGCCACTGCCATCCACGCCCCTGTGAGGGGCCGGAGGGCAAAGGGGCTGACCTTGCCAAAACTCCACCCAGTGGGGAGGGGATTCAGGCAGCCCACCTTACCCAGAGGGAAGGGATGGTCAGGGCCCAGGTCCCCTGAGGTGCCCCACCCCCTTCTTGGCAAGAAGAGCCTTCCTGAGCAGTGTGGGGTGGCACCCACCTTGGCAGTGACCATGTGCTCCCCATAATGGCGGATCAAGTCTCCCCGCAACACCATCTGCAGCTGCTCCTTGGACAGCAGGGGCAGGGCCGCGCCCAGCAGGCGGAAACACAGGTAGCTAAGGGGTGTAGGACAGAGCCTTGTCAGAGCCCTCAGTCCCCCTGGCCTCAGAACTGGTAGCCCACCCCACGTAACAGACAGGGTGGAGGGTGGAGAGAGGACAAATGCCACATGTACCTGGCTGGCCAGGACTGTTTCTTTAGCAGCCCTTGTTCCACAACCTCCTTCCAGAACCGTGGGAACTTGTCCTCCTTAAGTGCCAGGCGGAGTAGGTCCAAAGCCACCGGGGGCAGCTTGCGCTCCTTCTTCCCAGCGGTGGCAGCCGCCCTCAGCACGTTCACCAGCCTGCGGAGCAGGGCAGAAGGCGGAGGGCACTCAGGGAACACTCGCCTAACAGATGAGCAGGGACGCTTCCAGACCATGCGGCAAACCTGGGCCTGGCCAGAGGCAGGCTGGTGGCCCCAGGGACAGTTGATCCACCCACCTCCCTCACACCTGGGCACATTCTCATCTGAGAATAGGTTGACTGATCCCATCATGTTCTCGAGCTTTTCGGGCACCTTCTGCTGGGCCAAGAGGAAGAGCTCCAGGCGCTCAGGGGAGCCGAGTATAATGTTCAAGTCGCCCTTGAGGACCTTGGGCAGGATTTCCTGCAACATGGCCTCTGGGACCTAGGGACAGGGAGTCAGGTTAGGGGATGGCGGCTCCCTTCCAGCATCCCCTCGTCTCTTCCTCTGTGGGGCGAGCCCTGTGGGCCCTGCTCTATCCATCAGTCTCCCGGCACTGTGCCAGACTGAGGTGGGATAGGCATAATACACCTGGCCAGGCACCAGAATCGGCAGAGGGCATTTGTTAAAAAAATCAACTTCCTAGGCAGCTGGGTTTTTAACAAGCATCCCACTGATGTCAACTGGCCCAAAGCTATCCTTTTAATTATTCCTCTCTCTGGTTCCTCATTTCTTCTACAAGGAGCCCTAAGCGGACAGCTGGGTCTTAGGTACTAGCCTACCTCAGTTTCCCAAGCCAGGCAGTGGAGGCCAAGGGGCCAGCCCCGACCAAGGTAACAATGGCAAACGTGTTGCCGTGGGCCAGGCCCAGTTCCAGAGCTGCACTGCCTAATACACTATCCACCAGCCACACAGGGCCGCTGAGCACCTGAAAGGGGTCTGATCTGAATGGTGAAGTGCTTTATATGTAAATTACACACTAGATTTCAGCGACTTACTACGACAAAACAAGAGCAAAACATCTCCACGGTTTTTTGCATTGACTATATGTTGAAATACTACTTTAGATATGCTACTAGATTAAGTAAAATGTTACTGAACTACATCTGTTTCTTTTCACCTTTTCACCGAAGTGACTAGCATTCTCATATATTAACTCAAGTTTTCTCAATGTCTCTGTAACAGAAGTGCTGCCTGAGCCCCCACAGCTGGTGAGCCCGTACCTCAGAGAGGATGTCCACCAGGGCCTTCTGCGGCTGCTCCTGTAAGTGGTTGTGGTGCACGGACAGGACTTGCAGCAGCTTCACTGACTTCATCAGTGCCTCCCGGTCCTGGTTCCCACAGAGGGGCAGAGGTACGATCAGGGCATTGCTAGTGTTGCCCACCACTCCCAAGGATGTCCACATGACCTCTGTACCCCCAAAGCTCTCACCTTCACCAGCCGGCCTGACTGAAAGAGGGCTAGCACCCCAAACAGGTTTCCAAAGAGAGCAGGTCTCATCATTGCCTAAAAAAGGATTCCAGGCACAGGTGAGAAAGGACCAAGTACTCCCCCAGTCCACCCAACCCTCCCACCCCGGGGGCTGCTGACCTGCCTGGGGCCATTCTCACCTTCTTCATTTGATGCAGGTCATATTTTTCTTGCATCTGCTGCAGGATGCTGCACAGTGGGATGTCTTCAAAAGACTGCAACAGCTGCCAGGAGTTGTGGCAGGAGGAAGAGAGAGACTCAGAGGAGCTACCCAGCTGTATCCCAACAGAACTCAACCCCCTGTTTCTCTTCAACTTTTCCCAGGAAGCCCCAGGTCCCTACTCCCAGCCCAAAGATGCCTCTAAAGCTGCTCACGCCTCTCTGAGCAGCTCTGAGGTTGTAACACTGCTGCTCAGATGGAGACTGAACTTTACCTTCCTGTCCCATCCCCAACGCGGCTTCAGAAAGGAACTTCTACAGCGCCTAGATTGTTCGACTGAGATTCCCAGACACCCTGCCCTGAGCCCCACTCAGGCTGATCCTAAAGGACTGGGTCTTAATTGCTTGTCCAGTTGTCCAAGTTCCTCAGAGGGTAGCCTATGACCAGCTGAATATCCTTTCCACAGGCATAAGGAAGCCCACCTCAAAGCTCAATACTCCCAGTAACCTAGGAAGCTGGTCAACTTAAGTACCAAAAAGAAAACTTGCTCAACTTCCCATTCCACCTGCCTAGACTTCTTTGTAGGCAGGCCTTGCTCACACACTTTCTTTACCTCTATGTGAGGAGGCCTCCGTACAGCTCAGTGCCATCCCCTGACTTCACCCTCAGACTGCCCCGCACCTGAGACATCGCCCTCCCACACACCATTTTGACCCGCATGGCCGGGCCCCTGCCAGGAGCACCATCTCACCTGTGCCAAGGCCAGACTGTAGCAGGGCCGGGCTGTTTCTCGCCCGACCCCGAGCCCAGTGATTAGGCGTTTCAGGGCGTATTTCATCTCGGATCCCTGCAGAACCAAGCACACCCTCGTGTTGAACAGTGACGAGAATCGGCCCGCCCTCGCCCACCTTGGCATCCAGGTTCGCGATCAGGTGCCCACAGTCCCAAATCCTGGGGCCCGCTGCCACTTCGTCGCCCGGGTCTACGCAGCTCCCTGCCCCATACCTGCGGCCTTGTGCGCAGATACTCCAGCAGCTTCTCCGTGGCCTCCAGCCGCGTCTCCTGCTGCGGCTTCGCAATGTCCCAGAAGAAGTCCAAGAACTCGCGGCTGTGCTGCAGCAGGCCATGGCGGTCGGCAGGCAGAGCGCCGCTCTGCGTCGCCTCTCCGGGAGACATGGGCTCAGCTACCTCCTGACTGTCCAACTCCGCCATGCTGCTCGGAACACGTGGGCACGGGACGCCGCGGCGCACGCGCACTGCGTTGGAGCGACTAGGGGGGCGGAGCCGGGAAAGGGGCGGAGCCTGGGCGGGGCCAGAGAATGCCCGGCCCTTCCGCCCTCACCCCGGGCGGAAAACTCACTTAGAGCCGTTCCAATATTCCGCGCACGCTCCGTCTGCCCGGGTGGCTGTGGCGTCTGTCCCCTGGCACACCGCTGGGGGCATCCCTGAGGACCCATCTCGGAAAACAAACCCAAGTGAAGCAAATGGATTCATCTCGTCCCAGAGCGGCCCCTGCGCTCCGAACATTTAGTACTGGGCAGTAACTGAGCGCCTACTGTGTGCGGGCCGCTGCGGCGCTAGGCGGTGGGAACTTTCCTGGACTTCCTTTCCAGGGGGAGGAGACAGCTGATGAAAAAGTAGCCAAATACATTGAAAAATACTGTGGTTATGAAGACAATAAAGAAGGCATGCAGGGCTCAGGGGGAGCCTTTTAAAGTTTGAAACACGTGTCTACATCACCTGTTAAAAACATTGCTAATTAAAAATAAAATTCAATCGGTTCTACCAAAACTGATTTCAGGGGATGGTCAGGGAAGGCCTCTGTGAGGATGTGACATTTGGGCTCAGAGCTGAGTGACAAGGACTCTTCTCCACCTGCAAAGATCTAAGAGGGGACAAAATCCCAGGCATTGCAGCTACAAGGCCCCATGGCTGGAGGGGATGAGGTGTGTGTGGGGGGATCAGAGAAGCAAGGTTGTGCAGGACCCCAGGCCAGGATGGGAACTGTGGATTTCATTCTGAGCATGATGGGAAGTCATTTGAGGGTTTTAGAAAGATCATGCTGGCTGCTGTGTGGGGGATGGACTGCAGGTGTGCTCTGGTGGAAGCGGAAGACCAGTTAAAGACAATGGTGGATTGGACCAAGGTAAAAGGAGAACAGGTCCTATTCACGCTGATTTGGAGCTGGTGGGGTGGGTGATGGATTGGATATTGGGGGAGTACAAAAGAGGGGGATGCCAGGTTTGAGGCTAAAATAACTGGGTACATTGTGGTGTCATGACTGAGCTGGGGAAGAATTTTCTTTGGAGGGGGAGGTAGAGGTGGTGGGATCAAGAGTTTTATTAAATCAGAGAAGCCTTTTACAATGGTGGGGGAGGGAAGTGCTTCTGGCCACCCCTGTTTCTTGGTTGAGAAGCCGTGTTTCTTAGAGGGTTGTGGTCCAGGGAGACCCCAGCCATAGCGGGGAGGTCAGGGCCAACCTCAGCCTTTAAATTCCACACATCCAGCTCCAATCTTTTTGTACCCAAGTCCCTGGGGCACCTTCTACTCACCCCTCAACCCCTTTCCTGCTCTGCTGGCTGTTCTAAAAAGTGAAATTAAGAGATTTTACCTTGCACATGTGGTGCCCCAGGAGGCAGAAGGGGAGTGGAGCAGGGGGAGCTGAAAGACACCAGCCTGGGCTCTCCCCTGTCTGGGTGTTGGTCACCTGTGCTGCCCACTGGGGAAGCCCTGACACCAGGTGCCTCAAAGGCTGATGGGAAATTAACCAAGAAGCAGGAATGGCACCTAGCCACCAGGAGACTTGATCTTTATTTTGTGTCTAGTCCAGTTGAGGGAGATCAGCAGGGGATGGCCCAAGAGGAGGACGGAAATGCCAGCAGTACCCTGGGCTCTGCCTGTCCTGCCCCATGGGGCCCAGAGCCTAGGCAGGGGGCTCAGGATTCTTCCATCTGTCCTTCCCAGAGCTGGATATGGACTCAGGGCTAACTAGCCACAGGCCCTGCTGCTCTTTGCTCATTATCCTCAGTTTCCTCAGCTGGTAAAAGAGCCAGAGATTCCATCTAGTGGGGATTATTTGAAGAATGATCTAATCCTGGATGTCAGAACTCAAGTCCTGGTAACTGACCAGGCCCAAGGTTGCAGCCCAAGCCTGCAGTGAGTGCATAATAGATGCACATTCTTCATGCACACCATCGTTGCTGGGTCTGTTCTGCTCCTGCCCCCAGGCTTGAGACAACTATACTCCCTGCCAGGCCCCCCTCCCCCTGTTAGAACCCCTGGAAGGGGCAGCAGTCACTGGGGACACTGGACACATGGGCATGCTCTGCATGGGCTGCCACCTGGAGCAGGGTCCCTTGGCCACAAGCACTGGCACTCTCTGTTTGTCCTTGCTGATCCTGGTGCTGGTGCTGGGCCTGGGTTTGGGGCCCTGCCAGGTGGCTGAGTAAGGCCCGAGTCACAACTCTGGCCACATCAGGGGTTCCTGAAGCCACCAGCCCCAACACATCGGCCTCGGTGTCATCTGGGCTGCTGCGGAGGATGAGGGGGCAGGCCCAGGTGCTAGTTGCAGACCTGGCCACCAGGTTGCTCAGCAGAACCCCAGTGTTTGGGGACAGGTGTCCAGAGCCAAAGGAGCTGTTGAGGGAGGAGGTGAGAAGGAGCACAGAGCCGCTGCTGTCCACGGTGGCCAAAATGCTGCTGGCAGGAGTCACGGCAGTTTGTGGGAGTGGCGGGCAGGGGTCAGGGTTGGGCGCCCCAGAGAGTAAGGCTGCCTTCAGCTGTGCCAGCAGTTCTGGGCCAGTGGAGGGGCCAGGGGTGGTGAACAGGATGCCCTGGGGCATAGGTAGCTGCAGTGCTGGCTCCAAGGTAGGCCTGGGCCCAGCGGAGGGTGCCTCCACCCCCAAGTCTCTGGCCAGCAGACTCAGTAAGGCATCCCCGGCAAGGTCTGCAGTGGGGGCCAGTGCGGCTCCGTGTAGCACAGTTGCCAGTTTTGGGTTGGTAACTCGGGCCCCAGGGCCCAGGGGTGTCCCATCAGCATGGCAAAGCAGTGGACAGAGGCCATCTGTGCCCCGAGCTGCCAGAGCCCTTGCCAGGAGCGCGTCCACCAGGAAGCCCTTTTGAGCCAGCGTGGCGGGGCCCACCAGCAGGTGTGGCCAGGGCAGGCGGCCGAAGCGTGCATGCAGCAAGTGCAGGGTAGGTAGAGCTGCGGGCAGCGCCAGGCCGGGGACCAGGGTCTGGGCTGGGCCTGGCATTAGGGCAGTTGCATTGCCTGAGGAGCTGTTGTGGAAGAGACCCCAGAACATGGCACCTGCAGGAAGACAAAGGGGTCACACAGGGGTCAGGTGCGCTGGCCAGGACTGGGGTCAGGGTCACTCAGCAGCCTCAGAGGAAGGGTCATGGACTTGTTGGAGGTCGAGGTTACGGAAGGAGCCTGGGCTCAGGAGTTACTGACCAGGCCTGGGCTCAAGGGTCACCGCCTATGGGTGGGGCCACTGCTCAAATCCTAGGTCCTGCTTACTAACCAACCTTGAGGTCACTGATCAGGCCCTGGGTTGGGGTCACTGTCTGGGGTCATGGGTCACTGACCTAGCCCTGTGGCATGAGGATGTACCACCGCCAGGCACAAAGCAGCTCCAACTCCTGCATCCACGACATTGCCCCCAGCAACAAGCAGCTCTTGTCCCAGGTGGGAGCACGTGGCTGCAGCAAAGAAGGGACTGTCATGAGGAGGGGCCTGGGACCAGTGACCCCTGAGTCCCCTCCCCTGAGCTGCCCCCAGTACTGACCTGCAGGGCTGATGATGGCGCCGTGGTGGTATACACCTGGGGGGTGGGAGTGTCCTCTGGGTGGAGGGGACACAGGGTCCAAGCTTCCTGTCACGCCGCCCTTAGTCTGGATCTGCCACACAGCCAGGGAGCAGCCAACAGCCAGCAGCAGCAGGGCTGCCGCGAGTCGGGGCCAGGCGCTGGGCAGCCCACCTGGCTTGTTCCTGCAGAGAGGGGGGTTCTAAGCCAGGGTTAGGACAGACCCCCGAGAGAACCCAGGGAATGTTTCCCAAAAGGGTTTGATTTTATAACAGCACTCGTTTGCCAAGGAGAACAGGGCTTCCAGGCAGAGGGCACAGCAAGGGTGAAGACATGCAGGTGGGAAAGAGCTTGGGGCAACTGCAGGTAGCCAGGCAGGGCATCTCTGGAGAGGGGGTTGGAGAGTAAGAGTCCAGCCAGGGGGGCGGGAGGCCTGACAGGGGCTTGGCAGGCAGGGGAGAAAGGGCTGGGGAACTGGGCCCAGCCAGGGGTAGCCAGGTCCCCACCTGCCTAGCAGGTGCCTCCTGCACCAGAGGCTGGGGGCTGGGGGCGGGACCTTTGACACAGCAGCAGACAGGACAGGGGATGGTTTGTTACAAATGTCCCTTCAGACCCACAGCTCTCTGATTGACCGCTCGAGCCAGGTCTGACGCTGTAGCCTGGGTGTCCTCCCATTCAATCAGAAAGTTCCTGGAGCTGAGCCAGGTAAAGACTTGCCTGTCTGTTCTTAGGGGCTCCAGAGAGAGGGTCTTGCCAGCCTCAAGCCTGAGAGGCCAGGTGCCCAGACCCCTCCCTGACTCACCCAGAGGAGTCCTGGGGCCTCCAGGGGTCGGGAACCAGCTGCTCCAATGTCTCCTCCTCGTCTTCCTCCTCCCCCAGCTCCAAGCTTGGGTCCCAGAGCAGCAGCTTCTGATAGAGTACAGGCCCTGCTGCGGGGTCCATCGCCCCCGGTGCCGGCCGCGGCCCTCCTGCCTGCCAGCCTTCCCGGCTGTGACTCAGAGGCCCTACTCAGGCTGGGCGGGTAGGAGGTGGCGGCGGCGTTGGGGAAGGGTGGTGGTGGAACCTAGAACAGGTCTGGGCAGGGCACGGGGCCAAGGAGACTGCGTGTGAGCTGGCCCCATTAGGACACAAGGCCCGAGGGGCTCTAACACAGGCTTCCCATGGTGTGGCTGCCTGTCAGGGGCCACAGCTCAGTGAGGTCAAGGAGGAGTTCAGCCCCAAGGTCACAGTCCTTGGCCCAGTCCAGGACACCTGCTGGGCCCCTCCCCTTGAGGATGCAGACTGTGGATCTCTGCCCTGTGCAGGACTCTAGTCTAGGGACTGTGGACTTGAATTAAAGCCACAGTTACACGGTGGCCTGTGTCAGGGCTCAGCATGTGACTAGGTTCTGGTGTGGGGGTGTCTGGTCTCCGCCTGGGATCAAGGCTCAACCTGAGGCTGCTGTGAGGTCTGGGTTTCTCTGGGGAGCAACTTGGGTGGCGGAGGCAACTCCCTGGGCATGTTATGCCACTCTTGTCCAGCAGGTGGCGCCACAGACCTCCGCGGGGAGCCACAGCCCCGAAACCGGGTCCCTAAACTCCCTCACTCGGCCAGGATCTGTTCTGCAGCACAACAGAGCCGTCTGTAAGCGCCCCAGGGTGGAAGACTGCCCAGACCCCCATTATCAATAGAATGAGTGATGTAAATCGCACAGTGGGACACTCTGCAGCAATGACAGTGAGCGAGCTACAATCACGTGCAGTGGTATCCATGGATGTTACAAACACGAGCATGAGTGAGAAACCAGGCCAGAAAGAGCACACGATATCTGCTCTCATTTATATAAAGCGCAAAAACAAGCAAAGCCAGTCCCTGCCGTCGGAAGTCAGACCGTGACTAGAAGGCTTCTGGGATGCTGGTGATGTTATTTCTTCATCTGGGTGTAGGTTACGCGGAGTGCTGATTGTGAAAATGTACCAAGCTGTACATTCGTGACGGGTGCACTTTTCTCTGTGTGTATATTGTATTTCAATAAAAAAGTTTTTTAAAAAAGCGCTCAAGTATTTTTTACATTAAAACAGAAATCATCCTTTAATCCTATGTGGTTCTCCAGCCGCTTCCCTTTTTCCTGGCCTCTTCTCGAGCAAGGACAGGGCTTCTTTAACTTTGGTGTGCATCAGAATCACCCAGGGAGCTTGTTAAATGAGACCGCTGGGCTCTCCTCCCAGAGATTCTGACCCGAAGTCTAGGGTGGGGACCAGGAATTTGCTTTCTTAACTCCCAGGTGGTGTTGACACCACGATCCTGGAACCACACTCTGAATAGCTCCAGTCTACGAAAAGTCGTGTCCACCCGCTGTCTCTGCGTCCTTGCCTCCTGTTTCTTCCCTTAGCCTGCTACAAGCCAGTTTCTGTCTCCAAACCCCTAGGGACAGAAATAAGGCTTTTGGATTTCTTGGACCAATAAAAAAGAAACAAAGCAACCCAATGGAGAGAGCGGCATAGGGTTGCCACCTTCTGATTTTGCCAAGGGTGAGGGGGAATCACAATTACCATCTGCTCTCATTCCATGAAGTAATTTGATTTTCCTTCCTGATAACACAATGCACAAAGGTTAGAATCTCAGTGTGAACGTTGGCCCTTCTTTCCTAAGAAAGCCATCTGGGGACCTTAGGTGTCTGCTGCCCCATCCTCAGCCTGGCCTCTGGATTCCTGGCACTCATTCCCTTTGTCCAGCAGCCACGATACTCGGCCCCTGCCCTGCCCTGCCCAGCCAACATTCCCCTGCTAGGTAGAGCTATGACTTGGGGAGCTCTTTGGGACCAAGCCCTGCACTGGTTGGGTCCCTGGGACCTTTCCCTGTGTGGTCTTTCTCATTCCCACAGCTTTGGACCTGAACAGCGCTAACCCCCAACCCCACATATGCTAGACGTGCCCATTAGCTAAGATCCAATTTGGATGCCAGACGGGCCCTGGGGGCGAATGGTGCTCAGGCCAAAGCAACTCCGGGGGCAGATGGAGCCAGTCATTTGGGGGCTGGGGGTGGGTGTTGGGGTGGGGGTGAGAGTTGGCATTGGCTTCAGGAGTCCTGGGTCCAGCCCAGTGTCTGCTACTGACCCGCCATGTGACTGTAGGCAACACATTTAACCCTGACTCCACGTCTGTAAAATGGGGGTACCACTACCTAGCCTCCCAGGCTTGTTGTGAAGATTAAGCAAGAAAATACATTTAAAGAATCTAGGCCAGTGGTTAGCACAGAGCAGAGCCTCCAAAACCCGAGTCCCTTCCTCTCTGCTCTACGGGCCTCAGTCTCCCCAGTGAGGATTACGGATAATCACAGCTCTACCACTATACACACAAGCACACTCATAGGTGGCTCTAGCTCTGAGTGGAAGACTGTAGATTCATTCATTTCTCCATTTCCTCATTCATTCATTCTCTTATCCTAATGATTTTCAACCTTAGCTATATATCAGAATCCCCTGGCAAGCTTCAAAAAATCCTAACACTTAGGCAGACCCGTTCAATAACTAAATAGGAATCTCTGGGTTGGAGACTCATCAGTTTTTAAAGCTTCTCAGGTGTTTTCAACATGCAGGCAAGGTTGAGAGCCTCTGCCTTATCTAGCCCTCTAATCCAGTGGTTTCTGAAACTCGAATCACCTGTAGAGATTTAAAAAAATACCCACATTCTGGCCCCTTCCTCTCCCCCAGCCCCACACCAATTGAATCTGTATCTCTGGAAGTGAGCCCTAGTCATTAGCATATTTTATAAAGCTCCCCAGATGATTCTTAGGGATAGTCGGGCTTGAGAATTGTTGCTAATCGTAATACTCTCACAGATGCGATTCACAGACACTCACTGAGTACCCCTTCTGAGGGGAGGACAGTGAGGAGCCCGGGGAGCCACCAGAGGTTGGTTGCTGCTCCTTTCAAGCAGAGACAAGGAAGGATATTGGCCCAGCAGTCAGCATTTCTACAATTTCCCAAGCTCCAGAAATGACTTTCTAGCTCATCATCTCTCTAGCTTTGAGCTGCCATGCATGTGTGTGTGTGTGTGTGTGTGTGTACATATGTGTGTGGAAGCCTTTCCCCAGGTTGACTTTATAATTGGCTGGGATTTGCCTTTAATTACAGAATGGACATAATGAAGCAGGGTGGGAGTAGAATTGGCTTTTCCTTGCAAGGTATCTCTTTCTGTGCGATGGGACCAGAATGTCAGTACAGTTTTTTTTGTTTGTTTTTGTTCTTTTTTT
>VBSM01003203.1:1025099-1035263 GCA_008086735.1 Cheirogaleus medius
AGAGCTTTGGCGTGGCCAGTGCCAGCAGCATCAAGCAGATCCTGCTCGAGTGGTGCCGCAGCAAGACCCTGGGCTACCAGGTGAGGCCCAAGGGCCCAACCCCCTGGCTACTGGGACCCCGGTCAGAGGCTTGAGCAAGCATCGCCCCGACCAGGGCGAGAGCCTGCCAGGGCTGGGGGGAAGAGGGAGGAGCCGGAGTGGGTACATGGCTGCCTGTGGCGTGTGCTTAGATATCCCAGGAATCCCGTATCTAGGCCCCCACACTGACCCCGCTCGCTGTGCTCACAGCACGTGGACCTGCAGAACTTCTCCTCCAGCTGGAGCGACGGCATGGCCTTCTGCGCCCTGGTGCACTCCTTCTTCCCCGACGCCTTCGACTATAACAGCCTGAGCCCCACGCAGCGGCAGAAGAACTTTGAGCTGGCCTTCACTATGGCCGAGTGAGTATGGCAGGTCCCGCCGGCTGCCCACCCCAGCCTAGTCCTGGAGCTCAACTTCTGCCCCAGGTGGGGGACGGGCATGAGTGGGGTATAGAGTGGCTCTCTGCATCACCGAAGGAGCTGAGGCCCTCCAGTCTGCCTACCTCATGTACAGATGGGAAGACTGAGGCCCGGAGAGGGATTTGCCAGGGTCACACAGCACTCAGTGGCGGAGCAGGGCTCTGTCGCTGGGGGACCTGCCCTCTTTGCTGCGTGCCCATGTCTGGGGTGTGGTCTTGGAGACTGGCCACAGACCAGATGTGAGGGGCAGTGGGACAGGGTCCCCCAGAGCACTGCGTCTGTCCTCTCTGGGCTGGTGCAGAGAGGCACTTGCTTGGATGAGCCACAGCGGCCCAGCAGCAAGAACTTGGACAATATCTGGGACGTTTAAAAGTAGATTTTTGCTTCCAACAAGATTTTGCATCCCTAAATATTGTTCTAGCATTTACTATGAAATTGCCTACCTTCTTAAGTCCCACCCTAAGGAGAAGATTTGGGGGTAGGGGAGTGGCTCTGGGGTCAGGAGGCATTTGGGAAGCCGGCTTGGGATTTGGTTACTGGCCAAAGGCAACGCCCAGAGCATCAGGAGAGCTGGCAGAGCGGGGTCTGTGTGGCAGGGTTCGGGCCGGGGACAGGAGAGTTTAATAAAGGGACTCTTTCACAAAGCCGTGGGCAGGAATGAGGTACATGAGCCAGGCCCTTGGGATGATAGCAGCACGGAGTTGTCACAGCCCTCGGCTGGGGTTACGGGAACTGGGGAGAACAGCTGTGTGCGGAGGACCGTCTGATAGGGCTGTGCTTTGGGCAGTGGATGCGGCCAGCTCGCAGTGACCTGGCAGGGCCGGAGCTGTGGGCTGAGTACTCTGACCTCACTCCCCTCCTGCCCTCACGCCAGGGCCTCTTGTTGGCCGAACCCCATCAGCAGACAGAGGGCCCGGGAGCCATCACCGTGATCCGCCACGGCCCCCGGGGCAGGGAGCAGGGCACGGACGAGGGGTCCATGGGGCGCCTGACGCTAAGCGCTCTGAAGGTCAGAGAGAAGGAAGGTGGCTGCCAGAGCTGACTTTCCTGGAGGGCTTGTTTATCGTCCTCTTTCTGCCTTTGCGCCTTGTGCTGTCAGCTCAGCCTTCGCTTTTGTCTGGGTCATCAGGTCGTCCTCACGTGCTTGTTGGGTTGAAGGAGGCCTCACCCCAGGGCCTGACCACCCAGCCCCAGCCTCTGCCCCACCCACAGCGCCAGGCCCTGAGCTGGCCAGGGAAGGAGTTGGAGCCGGGGGGCGCAGAACCCTCACTTGGTATCGTGAGTCTCGCCCCGAGCTGGGGCAGCCGCCCCTCTCTGGAGCAGCAACGCCCGCTCTGGGGGCAGAACTGAGTCTCTGGCCCTGAGCTTCTCGGCCTGCGTTTCTGGAATGTCCATATCAGCCCCGTTGTGTTGTCTCGGGCAGCGCGCTGGACTCTCAGCCCCCTGGGGTCACAAGAACTCCTTGTATACTTTAAAAGCCTCCTCTTTCTTGGCTGCCTGGGATTAGTTGTCATCCTAATTGCAGAAACAGCTTTGGACGAGCGTATTGTGCAACTGGATCCAGACGCTGGTGAAACGGAGCCAAGTGTGAGGGCACGTGGTGGGGGGGTGGCTCCCGGGGAGGAGGCCCAGCTGCGTGCAGCCCAGACTCGGCGACGGTCAGAACCCAGGCTGTGGGCGTGTGCGGGGTCGGAGGTCTGTTGCGGGCACCCCAACACCCAGCCCAGAGATGTGGCCGTGCTCGGCTTGCCAGCTCACACCCTGGCCACTTTGGTCACCCTCAGCCCTGGACAGAGCTGGGTTGTGGCAGGGAGCGGGACGCCCTGAGCCGTGGGGCAGTGGCCCTGCACCCCAGCTCACGAGGAACACGGCTCCCCTTGGCAGCCGGAGCCAGAGCCATTCCAGGCCGTGCTTTCCCAGCACGAGGTTTGAGTTCACGGAGACTCTAGACTCCAAACAGATGTTTCTTCTATTCCTACCCTGGGGGGCAGCGGGAGAGGCTGGTCCAGGCCTTGCCTCCCTCTTCCCCCGGAGCAAACAGCAGGGTGGAAACCTTGGCCCTATGTCCCTGTGGCCTGAGCCTGCTGCTGGCAGGGGAGGGGAGGATGGTTTGATGTGGCCGCTGAGATAAGTTCTTGGTTTTCTGCTGACTCGAGGGGGCAGGGAGGGGCGTCCACAGCAGGCCTGTGCCGAGAGCTTGCTCAGAGCCCGGGAAGGCACCTCCCCTCATGAGTCATCCATGAGATTCTCTCCCAGGTACGTGGGGCCCCCTGGGAGGAAGACGGCAGCTTGGATCACCTCATTTCTTGGACAATGGGCTGGTTAGCAAAGCTGGCCAAAAGCACAGAGACACCTGCTGAGGATACGGCTGTCAGTGTCGCACGCAGATACTCCCTATGTTCGCCAGTAAAAGCCAGGCAGACACATGGGGCCACTGAACACCATCCAGGGCCGGCAGGCAGCAGGACACAGTTAAGAAAGGCCGTCTTGGGAGCAGGCAGTGTGGGGTGACAGGAGCCCAGGGTCTGATGAAGGCACAGCCTTTGGAAGGAAAAGGGGAGGACACAGGGTCCCCAAACCATGTGTCCACCTCGAATCAGGAAGGAGACGTTTCCAGACCCTTCCGTGAGCAAGTGCCTTAAAGGCACCAAGACACAGCAGAGACCTTGGAGTAAAAGTGGCATGTGCTGCCCCTCCCCCCACACCCCTATAATTTATGGTCCCAGAGATTCCCGGTGGCCTAATCTGTGTGAGTGATTCGGTGTTGACAGCACAGCGAGCTTCCCTTGCCTGACAGGTGTTCAGCGCCTGGAACGAGGGAGGACCAGCCCCTTTTATGGAAGGGGCTGAGTCGGGCGGGCGCCTGCTGACCCTCCTGCACCCTTCCTCCCCTCGCTCGCTGCAGAGTGCGGGACGTGCAGCCAGAGGCTCCCCCTTGCCCTGTGGGGAATGTGTCCTGCTCTCGGGTTACGCTGGAGCAGAAGGGGCTTCCAGGCTATTTGTAGTGCCCATGTGTCTCTGTCTAAAACCAGACGGGAGGTAGCAGTCCGAGCCCTGGCATCCTGGTCTGCATTTAGAGCAGGCTTAAAAAAATAAAAATAACCCCCCCATCCCCTCCTCCACCTCCCTCACAGGCCAGCCCCTGGTAGCTGAAGATCATAACAGATGGGAGCGGGAGAAAACCTTTCCTCCATCCCAACCAGGTTGGCTCAAGCAAATCCACTTTACAAATGGTAGTCGGCCCATGTCGGCCCTGGTTCTTGCTGTGCGGTGGTGTTTGAAGTGATTTGGACTTTTTCATGTTTTTTGAATTATTTAAAACAAACATATCGTTTTTACTAAAGCAGTTTGTTGTTTTAAGTTTAAAAGGCAATTGGAGCCTCTAATATTTTGAGACTTAAATCTTTTTTGTAAAAGTCAGTGCTGGTCATCACTTTCCCTTTCTCGTTTCCCGAGTTTTGTTCAACTTGTGCCTGCAGCTTCTAGGACTGTTGCCATTATGGGTTGAGTATCCCGTATCTGATATGCCTGGGACCAGAGTGTTTTGGATTTCAGATCTTTTTTTTTGATTTTGGGATATTTGCATTATACCTACTGGTTGAGCATCCCAGTTCCAAAAATCTGAAATCCGAACTGCTCCAAAATCCGAAGCTTTTTGAGCACTGACATGATGCGCAAAGGAAATGCTTGTTGGAGCATTTCAGATTTCAGGTTTGGGATGCTGAACCTAGACTGCCGTAGCTGGCACCAGAGTGTCTCTGAGGGAGGGTGCTCCCTTCGCAGGGACAATCTGGGGTGTGGAAGGCAAGTGCTCTTGAGGGTCTGGTGTGGGCCATGCATGGCTTCAAAGCCAGGGTTGCTGTCTGCCTGTGGGAGGGGGAATTTGAAGCTCCCCTGAGGAGGAAGTGGGTGAGGGGCAGAGGTGGTGGTGGGAAGGAAGAGAGGGAGCTAGGGGTTGGCAGCTGTCTGTTGCATTTTGCGACCCCCTTGTTGGGAACCCCCACACTGCTGTGTGCTCAGCTTAAAGATAACAGTAGGGTGGGGACCAGCCAGGCTGTGGCCCAGGCCCCTGGTTGCCTGCTGGGGAGGCCAGCGCCTTGCCACGGCTTGCTGTCTGGGCAGTGGGGAGTGACACCAGGGCAAGCATCCTGATGGCCACCCTGGTCTCAAAGACTCTGCCTGGACAGTGCAGCCTCTGGAACAAAGAGAAAGGGGTTAGCTTCTCTCCTCCACGCAGGCTGGACAACACCTGGAAAATGCCAGCAATTCTGAGTGCCCCCGGGAAGTGGGCTAGAGAGAAGCTAGAACCGGTTCGGAGGAGTGGGTCTTAGGTCCCCATCAGGGGGACGGTTGAGGAAGAACCAGAGATATTTAAAGACATAGATAGGAAGGTTCTCTTCCAACATGTAAAGGGCTCTTTTGTGGGGGACAAAATTAGGCTGAGGATAAATAGCCTTGTGGGACCAACAGGTAGAAAGTACAAAGAGGCCAAACAGCGTAAGAAACACCAGGAAGAACTTTCTCGTGGCCAGAGCCATCTGCAGAGGGGTCCCCTTTCCCTGGACTCTGAGGTGAGCAAGCTGAGGCAGGGCCTTTAGAGAGATGACTGGTGCTTCCGGAAGCTACGGTGCTTGGACACGGAGACCTGTGGTTTCTCTCCTAAGGCGGGGGTCCTGGGGTTCTGCTGCTGTCCTCATTTAACACGCGGGACCCCCGAGGCCACTGCTGTCGGTGCTGATAACCTGGACACTCGTGGAGCCTGTTCACACACACCTGGATTCTCCAAGTAGCAGGCCTGGGAGGGAGGGAGGGAGGAAGGACAGGTGCCCTCCCTGCGCTGCAGGTGAGGAGGAGGGCACTAGACGCTACGCGACAGCTCAGGAAGGTGAATTCAGGGCCTTGGCATCTCCAAAGGACTCGGATTTTCCATCCTGTCCTGTCGACAAAGCACCTTTGCACGCCTGCCCTAACACTGAGCCCTGCGCTGGCCTGTTCTGGGGAGAGGGGGTGCCTGCTCCTTGGCCCAAACCCAGTTGTCACCCCACGAAGCCACTGGATTCCCTTACAGGACACCCGCTCCAACCCCGAGCGGGAGGCGCGGATGGGATCCGGGACAGATGTCTCCATTTCGCCTTGACATTTGGTTTCTGATAGGAGGCCTGGCACCCAGCCAGCGAGGCAGAGCGGGCCGGGTGCTAATGTTACAGTCTTTGTCTCTGGAGCACACAGCCCGCGAGCTGCCCCCGTGCCGTGTCCTGGGGGAAAGTGCTGAGTGAGTCGCGCTGAACTGGCTCACAGGCTCTGGGGTGGGTCAGAGGGCCCTCCCTTGCTCACTGGGAGTCTCCCCTCTGGCTGGGCTCTCTGGGGAACAAGGTGCATAAAGACACATGGTGGAGTCACAACTTCCCAGCAAACACACTGGGAGGGAGAACAGAGGTGCGATTCTCATTTTCTGCGGAAGAAACGGGCACAGAAAGATGAAGCTGTCGGGGAGTCTGAACCCAGCTATTTAGAATTCACATTCAGGCCTCGTTTCTCCAGGATCCACTCTGCTCTTTGAAGCAAAGGTGTGGTCATTGCAACAGCAGCAGTGCTAACCTGAGCTCTTTTGACATGCTGGGTGCTGTTCCAACTGATTTGCATAAATTAGCTCATAGTCCTCACACCACTTTGCAGTGGATGTTATTCTAGATGGGGAAACTGAGGCCCGGAGAAGTTAAGTGTGTTGCCCAAAGTCATATAGCTAGTAAGAGATGGAGCTGGGATTTGAACTCTGACACTCATGCACTTACTCATGTAAAAAAGGCACACACAAAAAACTGGAGACCCCTGAAATGACAAAAATACACTCAGCTGCTGAAGGAAGGGCACTGACAATCAGACCAAGTGCAATCGTTTTTGCCCTTTTGGTACTGCCTGATCACGTCCGGCCAGCCACCTCTGGTGCCCAGGGGACCCAGGCAAGCTGTGATCTAAGAGTCAGAGGCCGGGGGTGCATCCCGCTGCGTCCCGGAGGCCGTCTGCTGTTATTTCAGGACTCAGTGCTGAGATGCGCCTTCAGGCTCCCTCTGAGCCCCGGCGATCGGCCACAGCGGGCACTCGTCTACCCCAGTGAGCCACCGTTAAGCCAGCACTTCCATGTGTGGGATGCTACATGATTTTAAGCAATTTTTTAAACTGCTCGTTACGACCCATGAGTAGATTGTAAAATATATTTAGTGCTTCCCAACCAGCATTTAAAAAGTAGAAGGAGAAGAGAAATAGACATGAACTAACATAGAGAAAATATCAGTCGTGGTGAAGGTAAGTATTTCTGTGAAGCTTTATTTCCACACGTGTGTGTGTGTGTGTGTGTGCATATGTGTGTGTGCCAAATCATGATGAAAAATACCTTACTCTGGGTCACGATAAGTTTCAAAACTCTTTTAGGAGGCAAATGGGTACATTTAATTTTTTGCTTTATTTTTAGAGTTCATGGTGGTTTTCTATATCCTACTGACATATATTTCTTTTACTTTAATATAATTTCACCTAAAATTTAAATAACCTAAGTCTATTTAAATGAAAATGTGAATTGCATAGTGGCTCGTGGATACGGGCGTTTGGAAGACGCTGCCTTAGACTCGGTGGCTCTGAAGCTTCTACCTGGGCTATTTGAAGTCCCTGCTGGTGGGCACTTGGGAATGTCCAGTGCCAGGCTGAGTTCTGTGCTGGGGACAGGGGTGACAGCCCTGCCTGGGCCATCGTTCTGACTGGGCTTCTGTGTTCCAGGAATCTGGCGAACTGCGAGCGCCTGATCGAAGTGGAGGATATGATGGTGATGGGCCGCAAGCCGGACCCCATGTGCGTCTTCACCTACGTGCAGTCGCTGTACAACCACCTGCGTCGCTTTGAGTGAGGCCCTCGGGCCAGAGAGCCAAAGAGCAACCCCAGGGAGAGACTGCTGGCCGTTGCGGGCCACGCCGGGGCTGCCGGTGGTGTTCCCCAGTCCGGATGGCCGGGAGCAGAGCTGCCTTGCCTTGGGTGTGAGCGAGCTGTTTGTTCTGCGGAGTGAGACTGCTGAGCTGTGCTCTGACCGCGCTGATCACAGCCAAGGGCTCGAAGGAAAAGGGAAAAATACCGGAGAGAGAGAAATTGGTGCTAAGTAACGCTCTTCCTAAAGAAATGCCTGTCTCTGGTAGATCCCGGAGCGCTAAATTACGATTTTCCCTCTGGTGAATTCGATACGTCTCGGCTTTACAGGGTCACATTGATTACCAAATGTTTTTTATCAAAATACCCAGAGTTTTTTACTTCCTCGCACTATTGTAGGTCCCTTTCCTCCCTCCCTCTGGGCGGCTGCCAGGAAACAGACTGCTTAATCAGCAGCTTGACAAAGCAGGCCCGAGTCTTGGGAAGAAACAGTTTAATCACTCCCAAGACCTGGGCAACAGATGACCTTTGAGTCACCTCTGCTCTCTGGGGAGGTGGGAGGGCTCTCGCCTTGGTCCCAAAGTGTTCCTGTTCTCCCCCCCTACCCCAGGCCCCACGAGTGTTTGGCTAAGAATAGGCTCTCGGGAAGTTAACACTTTTGGGGAAGGTTAGGCCTTTTGTGCTGAGAGAGAGTTTTGATTCACATCTTTTTAGGGGATTTGTTGCAGATATTTATAAAAAGTAACTCTGTCTGTACTGTTGACCCATTTGTACATAAAAAGGATGTGTTGAGCTTTGCTTGGGATCTGTTATTTCTGTTTGGGAGATGTGGTTTCTACGAACGAGAGAGCTTGCACACGTTACAAACGATCTAACTCAGTTCCCACCCTAACTGCTTTCTGTACCTAAATCACTTGCCCGAAAAGTTGCAAATGACATTTGCTGTCTCTGAATTTGCCCGTCCGTCACCCATCTCCACGTTGTGGGAGGAGCGTGAGCAGAAAGTTTCCCCTGGAGATCTGTCACGTTGATGGTGACTAACGTGTCTATGATAAACAGTGGGCCAGGGTGTGGGGTGGTCCTGCACTTGAAGGAAACCCATCCAGGAACGTTGGTTTATTTTCACAGCTGTTTGGTGGTAGGATTTTATTTTAATAGAAGAATCTTGAGATTCCATAAAGCTCCAGGCATTAGCTTATTCTTGGTCAAGAATCATTTTATAACCTGGTTGGATTTTAGCCATGAACTTCTAAAACTTCCCTTTAAGGGAGCTAGTATGTGTCTTCATCTTATGCAACAGGCTTTCAACACCAAAGCCTGGGTGCCTTTGTGGACTCATATCTGTGTTCCTTGTGTGGGGAGGTGGAAGATCCTTGGGGGTGTCGGGAGGCAAATGGCAGAGCTGGCAGGTGGCTGAGCAGTAGTCCCCGTGGATCTGTTAGTTCAGGCTGCAGGCTTGCTGCCCCTCTGGGATTCTCCCATGGTGGGAACCGTTCCCTTGCAAGCTCTCTCATCTCTTGTGTAGGCTCGAGAAGTTGAGCCCTATTATTAGCAGAGACACATAACTGAAGCTTAGGGTTTCAAACCTAAAGCCAATTTGGGAACACAAGAGCTCCATAAAAAGCATGCCTATATGTTACCGAGTACTCGCACACATAAAACAGAGCTCGCCCGAGTTGCAGACATGGCCTTGCAACTCTGCACATAAAACAGAGCCGATCCTGCTGGAATAAGGAACAATTTCTGTTAAACTTTAGGAATGGTGTCCCTCATGTCTCACTTTCAGAATAATACAGACTAGATATTTTTAAAGTCCGTTCTCTGACGTTCATGTCTGTGGTCTTTGGAGGTGGGGAATAAGAGATCCTGAGAGTTAATGAGTTTTGGACTTGAATTTGTCCAGGACAAAGCATGAAGTTTCCAAGTCAAGGGGCAGGGGGTAGCGGAGGGGGGAAATGCAAGAAGGTTTCACAATCCCGAGACATTTGGGAACCACATTGTAGACCAGGGTTACACGAAAGTTCCCTGTTAGTGAAATCCAGTTTTATGTTGCCTTCTACCACGGTATGGAGGATTTCACATGTTTTTTTCCTCTGCTGAGAGAATTCTTTCTTGGAGCTGCTCGTAAGATTCTTCTGTTTTTCCAGATAGATTCCTTCACCTGGATTTTGTTAAAACTTATTAAGTCTGACCAAATTGGCTTGTGTGTGTTTCCCCAAAGTGAACGTTTCCCCAGAGCCAAGATGGGTTTTAGCTTTTCTGACAGCTGATGCATATTTCTCAAGGCCGGTGAGGGCCTATAAGCACTGGCTGAATATGATATAGCACTCGCTGGTTAGAGGAGAACGCCCAGGCCAGGTGTTTGGGGAACAGTTTGTTAAAGCCAATGAATTTCGCAAATGTGTGAGATGACGAAAAGTTCTCAGCTTTCCCGGTTGCAGTGGTCAGGACTCTGTAACTGGAGACCAGCGTGAGAGAATATTTTATTCCCTGCCATTCTGAGCAGGTCTATATGACTCAAGCATTTGGAGAGAAGACTCAAAATGCTGATTCAGTGGGTCCATTTGGGCTGGGACATCTTACCCATCTAGCAGAACCAGCTCTGGTTTCGGTTTCTCCAGCTGGTGACAGAGGACCGGGTCATTCTGATGAATTGCTATGCCTGTGGACATGGCCAAATTTATTTATTCTTTCCCTGTCTCAGTTATGCTCTTGGATTTGGTGTGATTATTTCTGAGCCATCTTAGCTCTC
>VBSM01003203.1:1037250-1047774 GCA_008086735.1 Cheirogaleus medius
GGGTCTTGCTATGTTGTTCAGGCTGGTCTCCAATCGAACTCCTGCCTCAAGTGATCCTCCCAGCTCAGCCTCCCAAAGTGTTAGTATTACAGGTGTGAGCTACCGTGCCCCACCTGTATTTCTCTCATGAGTGAAGATGAGCATATTTTCACATTTATGGAAGATTTGTATATCTTTTCTGTGCACCCTTTTGTCTTTTGGCCATTTTTCTTTTTTCCCTTGATTTTTAAGAGCTTTTTATTAGGAAGATTTCTGTATTGCTCTATCCCAGTGCTCCACCTGCTCTGCCTGTAAGGTGGTCTAGCCAATCTTCTTACTTGGGTTGGAACCACCACGTCCTAAAACTGGCTTCCAGCCCTTCACTCTCGTCCTTCTCTAATCCACTGCCTATTCTGGGACTAGAGTGATCTTAAGATGCAGATCTGGTTGTGTCACCGTCTCCATTGTCCTTGGCATAAGCCATTCCTTAGCTGGGCGTTGGAGACCACCTTTCCCGGTCATGTGTCTCCAGCCCCCACTCTCACCTGTTCCCTCTGCCCGTTTACCTGAGTCCCTCGTGCTGCATTCGCAGAGCTAAGTCTCAACGTCACTGCCACAGGGAGGCCTTCATTAACACCCCTCCATCATCTGGGTTCCCAGGGCACCATGAGCTTTGTCCTGTCACTCACAGCTCCTGTCGTTATCACTAGACAATAAGCTCCCTGCGGGCAGAGCATGGGCCTGTCTGCTGTGTCTGGCAGGTTCTCCGTCGCTTCTTTTTGAATGGGTGTCCAGAGCTGCCTAGTCAACAGGCTGCTCGTTGCCAGAGACCCGAATGAAAGAACGAGTTGTTCTGGGCCCGTGGACCCCGCCCAAGTTTCTGAAGGTTAGGGGCTTACTTTCAGAATTAATCAGGTGCCACTGAATTTCTTTCCAAAGGGACCTTCTTGTTCAAGGTTGCTTCGATTCCAATCGGCAGAGTTCTGGGCACCGGCGGGCAGAGGCCGCTGGGGCGCAGGGTTCTGCTCCAGTCGGGATGTGTTTATTCAGCGGATGTTGATGGTCCAAGCTGACCGTGACAAGCTGTCACTGAGCTTCTCCAGGCTGGACCAGAGCTGCCGTTGGTTGGAAGTTTCAGATTTCAGCCCCAAAGTGCAGCGTCACTGCCTGGGATGAAGGATATTAATTAGTGTCACAAGGGAAACCACTCGTCTCTTTCCCTCCAGTCATTAGCACGAGATTGGGGAAAAAATCCAATTCAGGTTAGAATGGGGTAGTGCGGGGAAGCCCAGCTGGAGACCATGCGGGGAATCTGCTGGAGTTTGTCAACACACAAGGCCAGCTCCCCTTGCTTCGGGACCCACGGTGTGTTCAGCGGGACGGTGCTGTCCAGTTAATAAAACACGGCCCTGGCAGAGCAGGCAGATCCTATCCTAGCACGGTTAAGTGAATTGGATTAACCACACCACACGTGGTGGAATCAGAGCAAACAACTGATGGCTGTTGAGGAGGGTGGACCATGCCTCAGCCCGTCAGGACGTTGAGTCCACTGTGAGGGGCAGGGACGGGTGCTGCTCCTGTCTGTCCCCACTGCCATCCTCGCCTCGGGCAGAGTTTGCTCAGAGGCCTCCGTTGACCTGACTGTGGCAGGGTCGTTTGCCCACCTGTGAAAACTGCTCCACTCTCGTGATTGCCAGCACGTTGCACATTGGCATATTTGGACAACACGGTTTGCCAGGCCCCTCAAGTCACTTTAATAAGGGCTTTGACGTGACAATAGGCTTATCATAGGAATAGAGGGTTCGTCTGTGCTGTTGGCAGTTCCTGGTCTGCAGAGGGTTAACAGCGGTGACAGTAATCTTGCCTGACATGGGTTGGGTTTCTCTTCAGCTCTGCCAGGCTCACCCCCTAATAGGGACTGATTCTCCACACCCCAGATTCTGTCCCCTCAGGGCAAGAGAAAAACCCAAGGCTTGGCCGAGAACCTTGTCCCCTTGTCCCCTGCCCCGTGGCCGCAATGTTCCTCTTAGCCAAGGGGTTTTGTTCCACAGATCTGTTTCTATTTTTTTTTTCCTTTTTAAATTTTTTCCAGCATATTATGGGGGTAAAAATGTTAAGGTTACGTATATTTCCCTTGCTCCCCTCCCCCCTTGTCTGTTTCTTTTTGTCACCTTAGCCAGCAGGCTACCCTGACCCGAGGAGGGTGACTAAGGGAAATGGGGTATTTTCAGCCAGGGGCCAGCGCAGTTGTATCAAGTATCTTTTTGAGGCAGTGCATGTCATGACAGGTGTGTGTTTATTCAGGAAAATTAATGCACTTAATTTAGAGGGATGGACTTCCCTTCCAGGAAAACACCTTCCTCCTCCCCCCATGCCACCTGCTGGTTTCATCTGCGGTGACGGCAACCACCATTTTTATCCGGGAGACGCCATGAAACCCTAAGCCAGGTGCCTTCTGGTCTGCACGGTCTTTTAAGGAGCACGTGAGCGCTCCCCATTGCAAGGGGCAGCCTGAAGCGTGGGGAGGGGATTGGTGGGCTGCATCTGGGGCTTGGGAAGCTGCGTGGGCCTCGCTGGGAGAACACAAGGGGAATTGTGCCCCCAGATTGTGCCCGGCAGCCCCTCCTTGGGTCTGGCACTCTTTGAGGCTGGAGACATGACAGAGAAGGCGCAGGGTAGAAAGGGGTATTTCCTAAAATTGTACTTGCCATACCGATGGGGCATTTTTTCCCTGCACATTTTTAATATCCATTTTATGGAAACAAAATTTACATCCTTTTAAAACTAATTATTTTATCAGAGTAATACATGTACATAAATTAAAAAGTCAGTACCAAAAGACATTGCAAACCACCAGACACCCCCCATGCCATCCTTCCCTGATCTTGCTCCTTAGAAGGAACCATTCTTACCTCATCTTCATAATTCCCTTTGTGTGTGTCCCCATATTTGCAATTGACATGGTTTTACTCTTCTTCGTGATTTGTCCTCTGTGTGTGCCCATAGATTTCCCACAAGGGGGATGAGCACTTGACTGTCCCTCACGGTGACCCCATCACTTCCTTCCGCTCAGTCCCCCTACCATGTGGTCACATCACAACTTTGGTTAAATCAGTAGTCACGGTTTATTATGACTATGCAAATAATGTTCGACTCAAAACGTCCCCCAGATGAACTCCTATCTTCTCCCCAAAGCCTGCTGAGGTGGTTTAAAACATGTCCACAAATTCTTTGACCCCCGCTCCCCCATCAAGAGGGGTCTGATCCCCTTCCCCCTTGAACACGGGACTCAGTGCCGAGGGTTAGAACGCAGATGAAGTGATGGTGCATTGCTTCTGACCTAGGTCTCAAAAGAAAACACAGCTTCCCTCTTTCTTGGGACCCATGCCTGTGGAGCCCCAGGCCATTATGTGAGAAGTCTGGCTATTCTGAAGCCACCGTGCTGGAGAGATCATGTGGACAGGGAGAAACCACATAGAGACAGAGACAGAGATACCCAAGAAGCCCCAGCTGGTCCATCCCCTAGTTCTAAGAATCTTCCAGTAGAGGCTCCAGACATTGAGTGAGAAAGCCTTTGCGATGACTCTAGCCCCAGCCACCAAGTGAGACCTGCCTGGCTGAGCCCAGTCAACTGCCAGGGTCACACGAGTCAATAATAATAAACGATGGTTGTTTCATGCCAGTAAGTTTAGGTTGGTTCCACAACAGGTGATGGGGACGTTGTTCCAACCATGGTCTCCTCATCTCATCTGACTGCAACTCCATCCTTCCAGTTGCCCAGACCAGTTTTGATTTTTCTCTTTCTTTCATACCTCACATCCATATATCAAGAAATATCGGGCTGTGCTTTCAAAGTATACCCAGGATCCAATCGCTTCTCACCACCTCCAGTGCGGGCACCCTGGTCCAAGCCACTGTCGTCCAATCAGGCTGTCATTACTGTCTTTCACCTGGATCACTGCAGTGGCCTTCTGACTGCAAGAGTGTCCTACTTCTGCCTGTTCCACCCTACAGCTCCTTCTCAACACATCAGGCAGAATGACCCTGCTAATGTGCAGGCCAGACCCTGTCACGCCTCCGCACAATACCCTGAGGCAGCTCCCATGTCATTTGGGGTGAATGGCCTACAAGACCTTCCTGTCCTGACCACTCTTATCTCTCTGACTTCATCGTCTAATCTTCTCTTCCCAGTTCTGCTCCAGCCGCAATTTCCTTGCTAGTCCCTGAATGCATTAGGCTCATTGCTACCTCAGGCCCTTTGCATGAGTCATTCTCTTCGTTTATTTCTTGGAATTAATTACTGTTTTTTTTCTTTTTCATTTGCCTCCTGTTCTATGTACAAATTACTAATTTTTTTGTCCAAGAGCTTCAATGTTTCTAGATACTACTTTCTTTTCTTTTCTTTTTTTTTTTTTGAGACAGAGTCTCTGTCACCTGGGCTAGAGTGCCGTGGCGTCAGCCTAGCTCACAGCAACCTCTAACTCCTGGGCTCAAGCGATCCTCCTGCCTCAGCCTCCCGAGTAGCTGAGCAACAGGCATGTGCCACCATGCCCGGCTAATTTTTTCTTTTCTATATATTTGTAGTTGTCCAATTAGTTTCTTTCTATTTTTAGTAGAGACGGGGTCTCGCTCTTGCTCAGGCTGGTCTCAAACTCCTGACCTTGAGCTGTCCACCCGTCTCGGCCTTAGATACTACTTTCTATATCCTCCAACGAGTCATTTCCTTTGATTCCTCAGGCGTCTCTTTCCTGGCCCCTGCTCCCCTCTGGACTGGTTGCCATCTGACTGCTGTCATCCTGGTATTTCCCTTCACTGCTCTCCTGTGTTGAATCCCATGACTCTAGCTCCACGTCACCTTTCTTAGTTTGCGCCCTCATTTTGTTGGTGCACATCCTGCAGTAGCTATTTAAGAAGGGATATGCATGTGAGCTAACATTTGTGTCCTTGCATGTCTGAAATGCTTTTATTCCACCTTCACGTTTCATTGATCCTCTGGTCACAAATATTCTAGGCTAACAGTCATTTCTAACTCCAGTGTGACTATTTAGAAGTCCAGTGTCATCTGATGCCTGATCTTTTGCATGTTTTTTTTTTCCTCTGGAAGCTTTAGAAATATTCATTCTGGGTATTCTGAAATTTGTGATATGCATCTTGGTGTGGGGCTTTATTCATTGTGTCCGGCACCTAGGCGGCCTTTCTATCTAGAGACTCCTATCCTTCAGTTCTGGGAAATGATATTTTTATAATTTTCTTCCTTCCATTTCTCTTTTTCACTGTTCTCTCCTTATAGAATTCCTGTTAGTTGGAAACTGGACTTCCTGGAATGGTGCTTGCTTTTATTTAATATGTTTCCTCAGTTATTATTATTTTTTATTTTATTTATATTTATTATTATATCTCTTTGTCTTTTTGTTCTACTTTATCTTCTAAACTTGCTTTTAAATATTTTATTCCTATTCTCTTTTTAAGTAATTTCCAAAAATCTCATTTTTGTTTTCTCATTAATCCCTTTAAAAATAACATCCAACAAAAGGTGAAAAAAAAATCATACCTAACTCTTATTTAATGGTTATAACATCTTATTTTACTTCTCTGAAGATGTCTATCTGATTTTTATTTTGGGATTTTTTTCCTGCTCCTTGTGCCATCGCTGCTTTCTCTAGGTTCTTTTTTCCTATTTGTTTGGATCTCTCTAAGTGGAGGCAGTCCTTCAGTGTTTGGTGATCTTGGGAGCCTGTTCTTGTCTAAGTGTGACTCACTAAACAGATGGATGGGGCTCTGAAGGAGTGGACAAGGTTGTCCACGGGAAAGAGGTGCAAGGTCATTGCAGCAGACTGGCTTTTTCCCTGGGGCTGGACTCCAAAATGTCAGGATTTTCTCTGGAGCCATCCAGTTGTCCAGGGAGAACTTCTGGACGGGGAGGGGGCGCTGGTGGGGGGAGGGGGCTGGGTACGCCTGCTGGGATGCCTGCTCATTTTCCAAGGTAGCAGGAGGAAGGGGCACCGACCACCCCCTGTAAGGTCACTTAGCCCCCCGTTTTTAGTCCCACCTGCTGTAGGTCTTGTATCTCCCAGGCCCCAGCACCTGGATGCTGTAAGGCCGAGCCCCTCTGCTGGCCGGGTGGTGGCCCCCGCGCTGCCACGTCAGTTCCCGCTGCTCTCCCTCTTCCACATATTTGTGGGACTCTCTCATCCATGTTTGTCTCGTCCCTCATTTTTTTCCCTTATGAGTTTATATAGTCTTTGTTCCTTTCTTGCCATTTTAGCAGAGTTCTGGAAGGGAGAAGTGAGCCATCTGCCATGCTTACTCAGAAGTGGGTTGCGTTTTAACAACAAAATTGGCTGTATTGCTTAAGGCGCGGGGGGCGAGTGTTGTCCGGGAAAGCCAATTTGTGTGCAAGACGTCCATTCCCACTCAGGTCACTACACATGGCTTATACAAGGAAGCCCCCGTGAGAGGGGCCGGCCCACGACATTCCCAGATGGTGGACGCAGTACCCACCTCGTAGAATTGTGAGGATTAAATGAACTTATACGAGTAAAATGCTTAGCACAGGGCCTGGAATTTGAGTACTCAAGTGGCAGCAATTACAATTATTCTTATAATTTGGGGATAAACTTGACTAAGGGTTCTGGGAATTCATGTGAACTTCTGTTCTAGTCTGTGCCTGAAGCCAGAAGCAGCCCTCTGCAGGCTTCCCCGGGGAAGTCCTCCAGTCCCTGGATCTCGGGGCACTTTGGATTTTGAGGAGGCAATTGTGGAACCCCCCTGGTCTTGGCCATTCTGGTGCAGCGCATAATTGGCACAAAGGGGGCATTCCCACTCAGTCTGGAATGTTCTCGTTTCTTGACATGAACCAGTCTCTTTGCAAACGCAGTCACTTTGTGTCTTTGCCCTCAGTCCTCTTCTAAAGTTTTCTTCTACCGTGTTTTCCCGAAAATAAGACAGGGTCTTATATTTGTTTTTCCTTAAGAAGACACCCTAGGGCTTATTTTCAGGGGGTGTGTTATTTTTTTTAAGTACGGTACAACAATCTACATTTATTCAAATACAGTTAAGTCGTCTTCTTCTGGAACATCATCATAACTCTCCAAACCCCGAATTCCATCCTGAATTTCTTGTGACTCTATTTCCTTTAGAACCATTGGCCCCAATCTCTCATGTCGAGCAATAGAGCTCTCATGGGGCAGATGAGAAGGGCTGCTCATCTTCTTTACCACTCGGCAACAAAATGCATGGGTTGTGCAGATGCGCTGCGTAGCCACGCCCATCACTAGGTCTTATTTTTAGGGTAGGGCTTCTATTGCGCAAATGCTTAGAAATCCTGCTAGGGCTTATTTTATGGGTAGGTCTTATTTTCGGAGAAACACGGTACCCATTGCTGCCCATATCCATCTTTTAAAATATTAAAGTCGTTATTTAACTTGTAACAAAGAGACACAGGTTCTAGTTCTGTCTTTGCCACTGGTTGCCTAGAAATAGCTCAAACTTGGGATCTAGGTTCCATCTGCCAAGTTTAAATCCCAGCTCTGCCGTGTATGAGCTGTGTCCCGTGGGAAGCACTCAACCTGTGGGCCTTAGTTTCCTCACCTGTCCAATGAAGATAATAATAGCACCTCACTCACAGCGCTAGCCTGGGTATTAAAGAGAGAATCCATGTGAAGCGCCCAGCTTGGTACTCAGAGTTCAAAAAAAGCTGGCCGTAACCATTTTGATCCTTCTCAATCTAAACCCTCTTGCGAACTTTAGCTCCAGGCACAACTGGAGGTGAGGACTCTTAGGCGTATGGAGATTTTCCAAGGGCTGAAGCAGAGGAAATGTGATCTTGATTTTGTTTGTGGCTTCTACTAGACCACATAGCAACAGAACAACATAGCAACCAATTGAAAGCAATTCCATTTTGTTCCAAGTCAGTCAACTTGATTTTTAAAAAAATATGTCATTCAGACTTAAAAAAACAAAACAAAACACCTTCTTGAGTAGTTTTCTTGTCATATAGGCAAACCCTTTATAGTAAAAATGGCATTTGATTTTTGTTTCTGCTCAAAGGAGTTAGCATAAATTTAGAAACTCCTCCCGATTTTCTTCCTCTGTGCTGCAGAGCCTGTTTTATAAACTTGTTACTATACTGCCCTCTAGTGGAACATAATGATTTCCTGGAGATTTTTAGGTCCTTGCTCGGATTTTAAATGGGACTCCACTTATTATTATATTTATTATTCATAGTATTGGGCTCATTTGAAGATATGGTTTATCAACATATTTCATACAACTTCAAAAAATGAATTGTTATTTCATTTTCAGTCGTTTGAGCGGTGAGGCTTGGTTTTCACTAAGATTCTGTCTTCCGGTAGAGCTATTCTACCTGGTGGGCATATAAATCCTGCTCCTGTAGTTTCCTCTGGGTTTGGAAGGCCACTTGCACATGAGACTGCAGCAACTCAGCCACGGAGGGGAGAAGAGGCCTCGCCAGGGTACAGGCCAATTGTTCTGCACAGGGGCTTCAATTAGAACTCAAAGAAACTACCTGAAATCATCCTTTTATGCCATTCCCTGTCCAGCTTCTCCCTGGCTGGATGAGCCAAAGATCCTGCAGATAATCAGATATGCCACCCCAAAATATGCTGCCTTGGCAGAAGAATTAATCTGAGCTATCGGCAGTAAAGAAATAACAGATGCAGGAAAAGTTCTCTGACCTCCCCTTATCTGCCTAAACACAGGGCCTAAATTTTCCTTTGAGGAAGAAGCCCCTCTGTACCAGGAAGAGGAAGACCCACTCCTAGCATTGGTGATGGCGAGTCACACTGAGATGAGTCTATAATAACTCTTATTTTCCATTAGTTTCTTCCATATATATCCCTGGGCACTTGCCCACAATTTGTCACCCCAGAAGGCCAAACATCCTTTCCTTGGTCCATTCACTTCTTCATAATTTATCACCCTTTGTTAAAATGGTATATGAGTCCTCAACGCTAACCACTTTGAGTTTTATCTTCTTTCCTGTGAAGCTCTCAAGCATGTAAAAAGATTAACATCAATAAAGATTGCCTGCTTTTTTCCTTGTTAATCTTTTATCAGTTTAATTTGCAGGTCCCAGGAATAGAACCTAAGAGGTAGGGGATACATATTTTCCTCCCCTACAATCCCAGGGGTAGAGTTGATCATTAGAGGGGCAGGAGGTGGGTCAGCAGCCTGCATTCCCCGCTCCAGGGGAGCATCTTGCAGTTGCTTCCACTCCTGAATGTTACTGCCTCATCTGATTCAGCAGCTTCAGCTGCTGCACCGGACAAATGTTAAACAACAAGAAACCAACCACACAAAGAGCCCACTGCGCACTTTGCCCTGCCTCATCTTGACTTTCAAGTGGCTTTATGTGCCTGTGAAATGCTAATCCTCAGGGGTGAAATCCAAGCTGGTTTATCCTCGGAGCTGCCAGGGCCAGTGGCGGTGGTGAGCGACGAGGCACCGAATTTCTTCTCCTGAAACACAAGGGACTATTCAGCACACTTGCAGTCACAGCACAAAAAGCTATTCTTGTAGTAGATGGGCAAAGGAAACGGGTCCAAGTGCAAAGACCATTTCAGATTTACGTTCTGTTTCCTGGGGAGAAGCGAAACCCAAGAGAAGACCACCGGTAGGACAGAGCAGGCACCCCGAAGGTGCAGCGTTTCTTAAACTTCAGTTCTGATGCAGCAGGTTGCGGTAGGCCTTGAGAATCTGTCCTGGAACAAGCACCCCTGGATGGGTGGGTGGGTTCCGATGCAGATTGCTGGAGGGCTGCCTACATTCCGAGAAACCCTGGACGGTGTCTGCCAAGATTCAATAGCAGACATCGCTAAAATTATCAGGAGACAGAGACCATGCCAAATAGTAAAAGAAGAATAAGTATATTTACATTTTCCAGAGTTTGGCCCAGTCAGACTTTGCTTGGCTCATGAAAATGCCAGCAGACAGGTATTTACAAACAATAAACATATGTTTAGCATTCTAACCTACTTTTAAATAAAACGTTAAGAAATAGTTCTGACTGATGCAATTAGAAAGCCTATAATTAACAGTGAAGACAACTAACAATTAATAATTAACATATAATTTCTACTGTGCAATACTAATTTAATAATATCTTCAACCTGAGAAAGCTGGGGAAAAAAAGGAGAAAAAAAAATACCTTTTACAACTCAAGGGAGTTGTTCAAACTTTTGTAGAAGGCCTGGCTTATACTAATATCCATTACTATCTTCCTTTCTTGGAAACTGGACTTTCAGATCTTGTTGATGTGTTTGATTATTTATTTATTTGAGGCAGAATCTGGCTCCATCACCCTGGGTAGAGTGCGGTGGCATCATCATAGCTCACTGCAACCTCAAATTCCCCAGCTCAAGCTGTCCTCCTGCCTCAGCCTCCCCAGCAGCTGGGACTACAGCCGTGCGCCACAACACCCGGCGAAGTTTTCTGTTTTTAGTAGAGATGGAGTCTCACTCTTGCTCAGGGTGGTCTTGAACTCCTGAGCTCAAGCAATTCTCCCACCTTGGCCTCCCAGAGTGC
>VBSM01003203.1:1056530-1069369 GCA_008086735.1 Cheirogaleus medius
GCTGGTCTTGAACTCCTGGCCTCAAGTGATCCTCCTGCCTCAGCTTCCCAAAGTGCTGAGATTAGAGACATGAGCCACCTCATCTGCCCTATAAACAAATGGAGTTGAAAAATCAAATCAAATCAAACATTTGTGAAGCCACTGAAACATCTGTGCAGAACCCTGAAATTCTGTGGGACCATAATAATGCCTTCCTTCGTATTTTACAAACAAGGAGAGTGAGGTCCGGGGAGAGGAAGTGACTTGTTCAAGAAGCCATTTGTACAACCAGGATTAGGACCCTGCGCCCCGCTGCTGACCCAGGGCTCCTGCCCCTCAGGCCCTCCTGGTCTATTCATGGAACACTCTGCCAAAGGCCATGATAAATCAATTGTGCTGAAATCTAATGCTCTCATTCTGGGTATTTTGATGCTAAAATGTCATCCTATGAAACCTACTTCCACTAAAATGAAAATAATTGAGTATGATACATAATTTTGGACTTTAGGTAAACGAAGCAAATCAAGAGGAGAGATGGTAAGATGGAAGGCTAGAAATACCATCATATGAAAAAAGGTTGAAGGAACTGCAAATATTTAGCCAGGAGAAAAGAATCCTTAGAAGAGCAGGGTGTTTTAAAATACCTAAAGGGAGCTCATGTAGAGGAAAAAACATATTTATTCTGTAGGGCCCAAGATGTAAACCAGTACCCATGGACAGAAGCCACAGGAAGGCCTTTCCAGCACAACAGCCCCCAAACTTACCTTGGGAGGTGGTGATTTCCCTCCCACTGGTCACCCATTTGGCAGGACTGCTCTAGGGGGGATTTCAACATCAGATTGGACCAGGCAATTCAAGTTTCTTGCAATTCCAAGAATTAGACTCTCTGAAAAGGTATCTCAAAAATTCAAAAGTAAATATTTGCTTAAAAACTACCAGAATTGCTTTCTGAAGTTCTTTCGTGCAAAATGAAATAAAGGTGAGTAGAAATTCTAGCAGTATACACACTAAATGCTTAAAAAAATTTTTAAGAAATAGAACTATAAGCTATCAGAAATGTACATCAAAATAAGAGGAGTGTTAGTATAAAAGAACAGTTTAATACTATAGTTTACTGATTTTCTATAAGCCTCAAATGGTAACCATGAGGAACAATTTTTTAAAAAGCACTTGTATGCTTTCAAAAATCTTGGAGTATTTTAATTTTTTTGACAATTGCAATGCATAAACAAGCCTTTCATAATTAAATCAGCTCTTGGTAGAAGAGCAATTGTAAGCATAAAAAGAAAGTTTGTCTCTCATGGCCTTTTCTATGTAGGATATTTGACAAAAAGAAAGTAAACGGTCTTATCGTGGTGGCTCATGCCTATAATCCCAGTGCTTTGGGAGGCCCAGAAGGGAGGATTGCTTGAGGGGTTCCAGACCAGCTTGGACAACAGAGCGAGACCTGTCTCTTAAAAAAAAAAACAAGGAAAGGAAAAGAAAGTAACAGTGATTGGGTAACATAAGTCAAATACGGCGAGCACTTTGATTTCTTTTACTGAGTAGTTCATTTCCTGATATGAACGCTAATTTAGGCAATAGGACTATGTCTGATGTCTCCCTGCCACTTAGGGGAACTGGATTCTTCTGTCAATGTGGCTCACTTGCATTATGGCTGGGTAGCTCACTATATATGTGCAGTGAGGCTGGGCCCTGTGGGTATAAACTTTAGTCCTAGCCCTCAAATGATTTATACTATAGTAAAGAAAAGGTGGAGGCTGAGGTTCCACCCCTGTGAAGTCTAGTGTGCTCAATGGACTGCCATTCCCAGATGCATGCTGTGAGTGACAAGGAGACTGGGGAGTCCACAGTGCACAGAAGAGGTTGGTGAAGCCCTACTGGGGAAATGCCGGACTTGTCGATTTGCTTTCACCGTACCAAGAACATCCCTCAGTCCCTATGGGTAGTGGAAATCTGTTATTTCAAAAGAGAAGCATATGCTTTACATTCTCTTTATCCTCTAAGACCTTCTTCAAAGCACGCAACAATTATTGGGTAAGTTAGTGGAAGTTTGAAATTCCAGTGAAAAGCTTTTAAGTTATCATGTTTCTCAACTGCTGATTTTGGAATAGAGCCATGCAACAGCCACTAAGTTCCTGGTGCGGACCCAGAACACGGGGGGCTTGAGTGGTCAGCTTCACACAATGGCCGATGACACTGAGACTTAATATAAAGAATATGGAGACTAAAAGGCTGATGGTTTCTTATCAGTGAGCTCTCTGTTCCACAGTGAAACCCAAGATGAAAAACATGTATGTCTTACCAACACCTTTATATGGAAGAATATTTCGCCCCCCTCATCCAGGTGCATTTCCGTAGGGAAGCTGACACAGATCCCAAAACCACCAGCAATGCTACCAAAACAGACATCAAGGGGCATGGTGGCCACTGTATGAAAGTTAAACAAGAAGTTAATAATATCTGATGTTTTGGGTGGCATTTCTACATCCACAAAATGCTCTCCTATGACTATCATAAGGCGAGATGGCAGATATTATAGAAAACCGAGGCTGATACTTGGTAGGCTCTAGGCTGGAAGCCAGTCTTTAGGCCCCGGGCTAAGTGTGCCGTCCACCGCACCCCGCTACCTCCCTTCACTTCCGCCAGAACCCCTTTGGTTTCAAAATGACAATTTAGCTCTGCTGCAACTCTTTCTAGACCTTCTGCTCTTCTCTTGGCTGTCCTATTTGTGTCATGCATTTTACTTAAATAATTTATTATTGTAAAGAGTATTTGCATTTTCAAATTGTATTTTTGAATAGAGATAATGTATTGTATAACTCTCAAAAGGTAGAGAAGTGTTCAGTGATGTCTCCTTTCCCAGCCACCCAGATCTCTTCCCAAGGCAAGCAATGTTACCAGTTTCTTATGTATCTTTCTAGAGAGATTCATGGGTACACAATTACATTTTACCTTTTCCTATCACATCAATGGTAGAATACTATACATATTCCTCTGAACCTTACTTTTTTTTCATTTAATATATCTTGGTGATCACTCCATAGCAAAGAGATATAAAAAGATTCCTAATTATATATTTTGCAGCTGAAAAATATTCACTATGACCGTTTCAGAATGTATTCAGTCTCCTCTTGGTGAACATTTGGGTTATTTTAAATCTTTTTCTATTAAGAACAATTTTACAAGGAATAATCTTTTACATCTAGAACATCATCTTGCCCATGTGCAGATGTATCTGTATGATAGATTCCTAGATGTGGAATTGAGTTGCTATGTCAAATAGCGTGTGTATTTGCAAACCCCACAGAAGGCGGAGACTCAGTCTTATCGTCTATCCTCAGTGTCCAGCACAGGCCCTGGTACTTAATAGATGTTCAATAAATATTTGGACAAATTATAAATGAGTGAATTCAGAGGATGAGTGTAGAGAATGGTTCATGAGTCTTTGTTGAATGAATCAATGAATGAGTTCAGCTGGGATGATCAGTGATGCTTTCGTAAATGGGGTGATGTCATGTGGCACCATCTCTTATATTCCATATATTACTCTAAAAATGACACCAAAATTTAATTTTCTTCATACTTAAAACTTTCTTGTGCAACGTTTTAATTTTCTCAGAATTTCTATTTGTCTGTTTTTTTATTGTTTGGAAGAGACATAATTTCATCTCACCATGCAGTTATACTTCTGGGTTATGAATCATATAGTTTGTGTAATTCTTCTTAAAGATATCCTTCAAGAACTCTACTGACTTTCAGTTGTAGTTTGGACTACTTGCTTTCCAGTTGCATAGCTATTATACTGATGTTTCTTTCTTTTTTTTGAGACAGAGTCTTGCTCTGTTGCCGTGGCTAGAGTACAGTGGTGTCCTCATAGCTCACTGCAACCTCAAACTCCTGGGCTCCAGTGATCCTCCTGCGTCAGCCTCCTGAGTAGCTGGGACTATAAGCACAGTGCTACAGACACTGAGCCTGGCTAATTCTTCTATTTTTTTTTTTTTTTTTTTTAGTAGGTTCTCACTCTTGCTCAGGCTGGTCTTAAACTCCTGAGCTCAAATGATCCTCCCGCCTCGGCCTCCCAGAGTGCTAGGATTACAGGTGTGAGCCATTGTGCCCAGCCTGAGGTTCCTTTTCATCATACAGCTGTGTTAGTTCTACTGTTTCTTGTATCCAATGTCTTCCTCTTTCTGGATTTTTCACTTTTGCTTTAGTAATTTTTTTTTTTCAAAAAGAGTACATGCTCAACTTTTTGAGTACCAGCATGTCCAAAAAATAAAATCTCTAGTTTGCTCTCATACATGAGATGTTCTGACTGGTTCTGAATTCCAGATTTAAAATAGTTTTCTCTAGAATTTTGAAGACATTATTCTAGTATCATTTCTAGCAAACTGTGTTAGGGATGAAAAGCTTGATACTTATTCATTCCCCTTATTTTTTGAATTAAGAAATTCTACCAGAATAGGTATGGATGTGTAATAGTAGGCCATCCATATCTGGGAATTTCACATTTGGAGATTCAACCAAATGAAGATTGAAAATATTTGGAAAAAATATTCCACAAAGTTCCAAAAAGCCAAAACTTGAATCTGTTACACACCAAGTACTATATTGAATTCATACAAATGAAGTGATATGTAGGCATCATATTAGGTATTATAAGTAATCCAGAGATGATTTAAAGTATACAGGAGGATATGTATAGGTTATATGCAAATACTATGCCATTTTATATCAGGCACTTGAGCATCTGCAGATTTTGGTGTCTGTGGGGAGTCCTGGAACCAATCCCCTGTGGATACTGAGGGATGACTACATGTAAGGGGTATGTGTGTGTTAATTTCAGGTAGGTTTTTCAATCTAAAGACTTGAGTCTTCAGTTCAAGTTCTTTCTCTCTCTTTCCTCTCTTCATTGTTGTTTTGCCATTCTCTATTTTTTTCTTTCCTTCTGGAAGTCCTACTTGACAAATATTAAATCTCCGAGAGCCATACTCTCTGACTTAATTTTTCTCCTATTATTTTCCACCTTTTAGTGGACGAAGAGTGACTTTTGAAGTGTTTGCCTGAAAGCCTTCTCCCCACACCTGCTTTCAGAGTTTCCCATTCAGGCCTCCCCCACAGGAAGAGGCCATTTTAGGAAAGAGACCTATACAAACTCTGGAGGAAACTCACTGTAGTTTAAATCAATGATCAGCTTGGTTCCCTGATTTCGACATCCAATTCCAGGGTGGAAGTGTTAAGAGGCGAGGCCAGATAATGAAAGGACTTTGTCCTAGAGACTGCTGGGATTCACCTTATCTGGTTCTCTCCTTTCTGGGTCCACAGGAGGATTATACTTCCCTGTTCCCCACTGGACAAAAGTCATCAGTTTTGGGGAGTAGCTATATCTTTTAATCTTTCTAAATATGTTTACTGGTGGGTTGAGAGTTCTGTCAATGATAAACACCAAAACTAAAAAACAAATTGTCTTTAACAACATCAAGCCAAATATCTATTTATTATAAACAGGTCCATTTTTCTTACTGAAGAACTTGCTTTCAGATGTGAATTTTAAAATAATAGGTTAGGCTGGATGCAGTGGCTCACATCTGTAATCCTAGCACTTTGGGAGGCAAAAGCGGGAGGATTGCTTGAGCCTAGGGGTTTGAGACCAGCCTGGGAAACATTTAGTGAGATCCTGTGGGATCCTGTCTCCACAAAAGATTTAAAAATTAGCCAAGTGTGGTAGTGTGTGTCTGTAGTCCCAGTTATTCGGGAGGCTGAGGCAGGAGGGTCAGGAGTTGCAGGCTGCAGTGAGCTGTGATCATGCCATTGTACTCCAGTCTGGGTGACATGGCAAGATGCTGTCTCTTAAAAAAATATATATATATAAGATAGGTTAGATTTATCATTACTTTTATCTCATTGTTTTCAATCAACATTAAATTTTATATTGTTTTGTTTCACTTTATTTTTATGGCTGCTCTCCCACAGGTGATACTAGTTTTCCATTTATGGTAGCGGTGTAAAGTCTCCTTTTAAAATAAATATGCTTATGTGTAATACGAGTGCATGTGAAGAAAAACGTCAAAATAATTTTACAGGTGGTGCAAGGATATGTCAAAATCAAGAAGTTGGTATAGAATGGCTGAAGTTTGGTAATATAATTTTATTTCAAACAACAAGAATCTCAAAATTACTTACAACTGAAATATACTTTGAGTATTTCTACTTTGAATAAAAGCTTTGGCTGTATGCTCATTTATTTAGTAAATTATAAGCCTTGTGCTGGATATTTGCTTGAAATTTCATTATTTCCCACCCATATACTGGTGCCAGATATACACTGAGTAAATTACTGATAATAAGTTCCACATTTCCCCTACCGGCCCCTTTGCTGGCCTGTATATGTTGTGTGTGCAAAATAAGATTTTTCTTTTAAACATATTGTCAATTACTCGCAATTACACTTAAACTCCGTAATAAATAGCGAAATAGCTGGAGGAGAGGTTTTTGGTTTTTTAAAAACACATCAAGAAATGCAACACTATCCAAGTACAGGCCTTTAAAATGGCAGAACACCAGCAGAGGAGGCATGGCGTGAGACCAAAGTCTCAGGATCATTTGTTAGGTGAGGGGCTCGTGTTTTTCTATTCCCTTCCACCCAGTGGAGGTGGGGAGAGGAGTAAATTTGTATACTGACGCAAAATACAATGGTGACCTATGACCATTATACATATGTGTGTGTGTATATCTAGCAAATTGCACGTACTTTTGCCAATTCTACCATGCTTCCAACCGTTTCAAGAAACTGCCCCTTCTGTGAACCGGAGGGCAACCTCCACGTCTGGCTCTCCAAGGTTTCCTGAGGAAGCTGCAGAGGCCACGCAGGGTTGGCTCGCTCCATCAGGACCGCGGCTCCGACAGACCCAGCAAGCCGCCTTCTTCCCGCCCAAGCTGAGACGACGACTGGCCAGCGCGCGTCTCCCCCGAAGCCCACACTGCGTTCTGCCCACCCAGCGCTCCCGCCGCCCGCGCTGGTGGGGACCAGACATCCTCCTTTGCGGGCCCTCCAACCGCGGGCGGACAGGGGCCGGGACTGCCTTTTTCAGGTGTCCGGGGAATGCAGTGCAGCCAAGGCTGGGACGCTGCTAGGAACTCGGGCTCGCCAGCTCACGGTGGAAAACCCGGTCCCACGCGGGTAACACCAACCGGGAACCAGGAGCCGAGCCTCTTCCGGGGCGGGGCCGGCCAACGCCTCTCCTTAACCAGCTCTCCTCCGAGGGATGGGGAATATGAATATGCAAAAGAGCCCCCGCCTCCTCCTGGACAGGCGGCGTGTTTGATATTCATGACGCCTCAAGATTCTCCGGACGCTCTCAAAGACTCGCGATACGTAGGGGGCGGGAACGAGGTAGAACCTCCTCTGATTGGTTGCTCCCGGAGAAAGCTTGCCTTCGATTGGTTGGTGTAAAGAGGAACGTGAGCGTGTTTACCATATGGGCGGGAGATTTGGATACCTATTTTCTGTGTTTTTTGGACTATGTAGACGAGAACCTAGGTCAGTTTTTCCAATCCGCATTTACCTCCCCGTCCCTCCGTATTACTCCATACATACTAGTGCTTTACCAGTGCTACAACCATAAAGACCACATTCCAAGCACGGTATTTCTTTGAAACCTCCAATCCCCTCATTTTATAGATGGAGAAACTGAGGCTAGAGTGCTCCCACTTGACGTCCGTCTCCTGACTCCCAGCTCCGGGCTGTCCGTCGAGGGCCGGCCCCGGCCGCGGGCTGCAGGGCTCCCCTGGGATCCTATACCTATGGCTGCGCTCGCGCCAGGCTCGCCCGGGGGCCTCATCTCTCCCTACTTCGAGGCTCCTCCTTCTTACCCCTCCGCCCCACATCGCTGAATCTCTGGCGCTGGGATCCGCAGAATTCGCGCCTGCGCGGAGACTTCGGCAACGCTGCTAGCGGCGGAACCCGCCCCCTTTGCCCTGGCGACGCGTCACCGGTTGCCACGGAGACCGCGCTGTTTATCTCACTGTCCTGCGGGAGCCGGGAGCTCCAGTTGGGGTAAGGAGGCTCCCATCCCGAGCTTGTGTAGACTTCTTTGAGGCGCTGAGGTAAGTAAACCCTGGCCCTACCCCACTGACTCATAGCCGCAGCCCTCGGCCCTACCCACAGCTTTGTGCCGGTTGGGATCAGCTCTAATTTAGGTCCCCACTTCTCTGGGGTTAAATTTTGGGACCCATACTCAGACAAACTTGGGAGAGGCTGTAGGAGGGACTGGACTAGGAAGAAGTGGGGCACTGGGTGGGCTGAGGTGCTCCGTGCAGTCAAGCTCTGCCACTGGCTCTATCCTTGGGTGTGTGAAGGCTTCAGAGATCCAGAGGCCCCCAAGGGCAGGGGCGCAGATTTTTGGGTAGGGATGGCCCCATCTGAGGAACGCAGTTCTCGAAGTCATTCAGAGATGTGTGCAGATGAAGGGCATAAACTTTAGCCTTTCTGTTGCTGCCTGCCTGTGCCAGCTACATGTGTTCTTTCTATTCTCTTTTTTTCTCTGTCCTGGGAAGTTTTTAGATTCTTTTATATGTTGAATAGGCTCAATACCCAGTTGTTGATTTACACATGTCACATTTATTCATTTTTTTTTTTTAAAGAAAACATGTCTGGGTTCATCTGTTCACCCTTATGACCCAGCAATTCTAATGAATCCTAGTAAGAATGCATACATGCGTTTACCAAAAGACATGTATAAGAATAGTCATAGTATTCACATTATAGCCCTAAAGTGGAAACAACCCAAATACTAATAAATGGTAACAAAGACAGCTAAATTTTGGTATAGTTATATAATGGCACACTACACAACAATGAGAATGAACAAACTACAAATATATGAACAATATGGGTGAATTTTACAAACAATGTTGAGCGAAATAAATCAGATACAAAAGAATACATGCTGTATGGTTTCATGTATTTTAAGTTCAAAAACAGCAAAACTAATTTGTAGTGTTTAAAGTCAAAATAGTGGTTACCCTGCAGGGCTTGAAGTGGAGACTAGTGACTGGGAAGAGGTTTGAGATGCTGGTAATGTTTTTTCTTGATCTGGGTGCTGGCTACACAGATGTGTTCATTTTGTGTACAGATTATGATTTATACACTTTTTGGTATGTATGTCACATTAATAAAAATTGACATGAAAAAAGGACAAACTGCTTTCATTTAATCTAAAAAAAAGTCTGCATTTGATCAGGACTTTGGAAACCTCAAATGGCTAAACTACTACAATCTCCACCCAAGTTCCTGCCCTTGGAATGGCACATTGCTAACAAGAGCCAGTACCACAGAGCAGATGCCCAAAGGTCCCAATCTGAACGCCTAGTGGCAGAAAGCCAGAGGCTTGTGGATGAAATTCAAAAGACCACAAGAAAATCTCAAAGTGATGTGAACAAGAAACTAGGTAAGGCAATGTGCTTGGAATATTTGTGAGCATGTTTGGATGAGGCTGCTGAGGTTTAGCTATAGTGTCATGTTCAGGCGTGGCAATGTATTATTCTCAAAATATTAGGGAAAATCCATGTGTATTCTCCAGGTTCTATGTTTAAGTTCACTGCCAAGATAGACACACAGTAACCCAGTCTGATTTTCAGCCATCTATCTTTCATTAATTCTTTGATTTGATACACATTTATTGAGCATCTAAGAGCATTTATGGACTATGCAATGGGAATATTCCAGGGAATGATCAGAGTCTCTGCATTATAGGGGCTTCTGGCTTGAAGAGGAAATAGGTACAAAAATTAATAATCAGAATACAGTCGGTCCTCCATATCCACAGATTTGACCAACCACAGATTGAAAATATTTGGGGGAACCCCCCCAAAATAATATAAGTAAAAAATACAGTATGACAATTATTTATATAACATTTATATTATATTAGGTATTATAAGTAATCTAGAGATGATTTAAAGTATACAGGAGGATAAGCATAGATTATATGCAAATATTAAGCCATTTTATATAAGGGACTTGAGCATTTGCAGATTTTGATACAAAGGGGGCCCTGGAACTAATCCCCTGCAAAATACCAAGGGAGAACCGCATATGCAGATAGGTGCTGGGGTAAGAGGAACAAAGGCAGGGGTGAGGTAGGCACAGGAAAATTGGGAAAGTTTTCCTAGAGAGAAACATTTGAGCTTCCTCTTAAAGGAAGAGTTATTATTTTCTTGACAATCCTGTACTTAAAAACAGCATTTAAAGGGTGGTGCCCTTAAATAAGCAAACACAAAAATAAACATAAACCAAACCAAACAAACAACATCTCTCAAACACCAAACAGTGATACACCAGAGGCCACAAGCTCAACTATCTATCAGGGCCAAGGAGGTAACACCGGGCTTAGATATAAGACAATAGAGAATGATGGGGGTTTTGGGGACCTGGAGAACATGTGCCCCATCAAAGGAGGCAGCTGCTATTCAATTTCATCCCATTTCTTCCAAGAGAAAATATGGGCCCAGTGGGGTTGCCTGATTGTCTGATTTTTTTCAAGAAAATCTGGAAAGCTGGAATTTACTCACTTTTAAAATAAACCGGGCCAGCTGAATAAACACATCAAGGGATAAAATCTGTTCTGCTAGTATTTTGACCAATAAACCAGAGCTTCATTCAGGCCAGCTATGTTAGATGTTAGACTCTCCTGATGGTTGATCCTTACCAGCCTATACATAAGCCTGTTCTAAATAATGGTGCAAATAGGTAGATGTTAAAAATGAGGATGCACCATTCATTTTTCACAACACTTGTCTTTTAGTGGGCATGGGGAAAATGTTTTCAAGGTCTGAACCTTAACTTCATTGATTCATCGAATCATTTAAAAAATTAGCCATTTATAATGGCATTAAAAACATTAAATACCTAGGTATAAATCTAACAAAAGATGTGCAAGAGTTCTACACTGAAAACTACAAACCAATATTGCCAGAAGTTAAAAAAGTCCTAAATAAATGCAAGGATATAGTAGTTAATGGAGGAAAACTCAGTATTTAAAAATGTTAATTCTCCTCAAATTAACATATAGTTCAATGCAATGCTAATGAAACTCCTAGCAGGTTTTGGTGAAATTGGCAAACTGCTTCTAATGAAACTAATGCTAATGCTAACTAAACTAATGCTAATGCTAACTAAACTAATGCTAACAATGCTAATGAAACTCCTAGCAGGTTTTGGTGAAATTGGCAAACTGCTTCTAAAATTCATATGGAAATGCAAAGGGTCAAGAATAGGCATGACCCTCTTAAAGAACACAGCTGGAAGACTTTCACTGGAGATTCTGAGACCTATGCTAAAGCTATGGTAATTAAGCCAGCTAAGTTAAGCGAGGGTAGACAAATTGACCAACGGAACGTAATGGAGTCCAGAAGCAAACCCATACATATACATTTGTCTGATTTATGGCAAGAGCAATACTGTAATGTAATGAGAAAAAGATAGCCTTTCTGATAAATTGGCTAATTGGACAATCCTATGGAAAAAATTATATTCCAACCCTATCTCATATCATACATAAAAAAATCAGATTTAGGTGGAGTGCATATCTGAAGGGGAAACATAAAACAGTATAACTTTTAGAGAAGATTTTTATGACTTGGAGAAGGCAAAGATTTCTTATTTTTAAGCAGGACTCAAAAGAACCAAGCATAAAAGAAAAAAAGAATAAATTGGACTATATTAAAATGAAGAACTTTTGTTTATCAAAAAGACTCCACTAAAAGGCTCCCAATCCACAGAGTGGGAGAAGATATTCATGATATATATATATCTGACAAAGGATTCATATCCAGAATATATAAAGAACTTTTAAGAATAAAAAAGAAAATAACTCAGATAACTGAGTCAGATAACTCAAGAAAAAATGGGCACTTGACAGACACCTTACAAGAGAAGAAATTCAGACAGTCGATGAACATATGAAGAGGTTCTAATTTCATTAGTCATCAGGGACATATAAATTAAAATCAGAGTTGAGATGCCATTACCTACTAGAATGGCTAAAATGAAAAAGAAAAAGAAGGAGGAGAACAAGAAGTAAGGGGGAAAAAACAGAAAAAAAAAAGTACGAAGAGTTGAGAGAGCAACTGGAACTCTCATACCCTGCTGGTGGAAGTATAAATTGGTACAAGCACTTTGAAAAGCTTTGGCAGTATTTACTATAGTTGAAGATATGCATAGCCTTTTACCTAGCTATTCCACTTTTAGGTATACACCCAGAAGGAATTCATATATATGTTTACCAAAGATACATGGTGCAACATCCAAAGGAATGCCATTTGTAATAGCTCCAAACTAGAAACCACCCAGATCAACTGTAGAATGGATAAATAGTGTTGTATTATACAGCAAAGAGAATGACTGATCTATAGCTACATGCAACTCTACAGGTGAGACAAAGGCCAAAGTCTTGCTGTCAGCACTGGAACGCCTGAAACCAGCCTGATGGGAAATACGTAGTGGTGACTGGAATAGCCCCAACGCCCCTGGGAGAAGGGAAAAGCACAACCACAATTGGGCTGGTGCAAGCCCTGGGCGCCCATGTTTTCCAGAACGTCTTTGCGTGTGTGCGACAGCCTTCCCAGGGCCCCACCTTTGGAATAAAAGGTGGCGCTGCAGGAGGTGGCTACTCCCAGGTCATTCCTATGGAAGAGTTTAATCTCCACCTCACTGGTGACATCCATGCCATCACTGCAGCTAATACCCTCATTGCTGCAGCCATTGATGCCCAGATATTCCATGAACTGACCCAGACAGACAAGGATCTCTTTAATCGTTTGGTGCCCTCAGTAAATGGAGTGAGGAAGTTCTCTGATGT
>VBSM01003203.1:1070983-1107381 GCA_008086735.1 Cheirogaleus medius
AAAAAGCACTGCCAGATTGGAGGAGGGGACAAATCCCTTCCAACTGGTCTTATCCGATGACTTCCCAACTTCCCAATCCACTTAGCCTTCATCCAACTTGACCTTCTCTACAATATTGGATGCTTTTGGAATTCTTTGGCACAAGTTTCTCCTGGGTCATTTCCTTTCTCTCTGGCTATTTCCTCCTCTTCTCCATGTTGATGCTTCTTTTGCCCATTCATCCCTTATTGGTGTTCCCTGCTGTTTTGTTCTTGGCCCTCTTAGCTTTTTCTTCTCTTCCCTCTATACTTTCTCCCTTGATGACCTCATTAGAAATTTTATCACTGTCCTCTTTGTGCTATTGTTTTGCAAGTAGAAATCTTTAGCCCTAACTTCTCATGAGAACTTTTAATGAGAATAGAGAAGTATTTGTTATGTATTTCCACCTAGATTCCTTCAGGCACTTCAAAATAAATACATCCCAAGATGAACTCCTTGCTTTCCCTCAAAACTTGCTTCTGCTTCTGTAGTTCCTTATCCTGTTTATTGGGACTAGGGTTCATTCATTCATCTGTCCATCCATCTGTCTATCATAATCAGTCCAACACCGTGCTAGATACTTAGGAGTGTAAAGTTGAAGAAGACAGACACATTCTAGTATCGAGAGAGACAAAACATAAGTAAAAAGACAGGTAACTAAAATTATCGCAAGTTTTTAGCCTGGACTAAGACATTGGCTGTAAAGATGGAGAGAAGAGGTGCTCAATAATAAGTATGCTGGATTTATAAATAAGTTTTAACAACAGAAGCCAGTGAAGTAGCTTGGACAAAATAATAAAGGCAGGATGAATGTGACATTTAGGGGGATCGAGTAGAGGTCCAAGTTGATGTGTAGAGTACATGAGGGGGAACAGCATGGTGGAGATGACAGATGGGTCTGGACCACGCCTGAGGAAGACCTTGTACTTGGAAGGCTCAGTTCAGTAGGTAGCCAGTTAGAATTTAAGAGATGGAGATAGAAAGCTGGGAGTCAACACATAAAGATGTAATAGGAGCCGTATGTGTAGATTAGATTACCCAAGGAATGTATTGGAAGAGAAGAAAAGAGTTCATAGCATGAAGAGGATCAAGAGAAGAGCTGGGGAATAAAAGTTCAGGTAAAAGGACAAAAAGATGAGACCAAGGTCATGAAATATAGAAGATAAAGGTTTGATGGGGCAGGATGTCTTCAATTGTACCAATGGTTGTCTAAATGCCAAGGAGGCTGAGAGCGGAACAAAAATGGATTTGGACTGGTGACTTGAGGATTATTTTGGTGACTTTGAGATAAGAGGTTCAGTAGGGTAGTGGAGGATGCAAGTCATGGAGGTGGAAATCATTTACAAAGTGTGAGTTGGGAGATTTCAGTTTCCATGGTGGATCAAACACATGCATTTGTCTTCTCTCCATTTTAAAATTCCAACAAAATAGCAGTAAGAGATTAATGAAAGCTATGCCTCAAGGATGGGGTTGGGAGGGGGAGAGAGACAGAGTGTTGAGGAAGAAGCAACAATAAACAAATGATGAAAACAAGATTTTAGCACGCAAAAGATCAAGTGGTAACACACTAGGGATTGCAGAAAGTCAAGATGGGTAGAAAACAGCAAGAAGCTAGCTGATTCATTTTGCAGAAACCTTGCAGTGTTCAAAATGGGATGCATCCAGTTACTTCTGAAGCTGGAGGTTAAGGATAGAACCAAAAACAAGATTGGTTGAAAGTCTTTATAAACAGGCCCCTTTCCATTCTAGCTCTCCCTCACCTGAGCAGAAGGTTAAAGGTTAAAGGATTCAATGACGATCTACTCAGTGAATAGTAATTCTTCTGGTTGGTTCCTTCCCAGGACACTAGTAGGCAGGCTTCTACCCTCAGACAGGAGATTAGGAGATTTTTCCATGAAGAAATTAACCGGTCCGAAAGGAAAGATCTATAGATATTAACATTTGGGAATTCTCCGGTGAGTTGCCTGGGCCCTGCCTGATCACTCTGTACAGTGACGCCTCTGGCTGACAAGCACTGTCCCTGCAGACAGAGCTCCCAGGTAGCATTTTAGTATCTTATTCTTAAATCAGATGAAGATCACCAAATGTTTGGAGAAAGTCTCTAACATGGCAGACACCAAAACAGAAAAATAAGCAAACACACAGACTCAGGAAACAGTGCATGGAGCAAAAGAAAAAATGTACTATCAGACCCTTAGAGAATTTATAGAAAATACTGCATCCATGGAACAAGCAGAGGAGTCCTTAAAAAGAGAACATTTGGAAAACAAGAGTCCTTGGAAATTAAAAATATGAGAGCAGAAAAATCTTAAAAATCAAAAGAAGTGTTGAAAGAGAAAGTTGAAGAATCTCTAGACAGAAGAAGAATAAAGAAAAGACAAAGAAATAGATAACAGAAGAGAAAAAATAAGAAAATTAGAAGATCAATCTGGGAGGCTCAGTAACTAATAGGAGTTCTTGAAAAAAATGCCGAGAAAATGGAGAAATCATCTGTGAAAGAATACAAGAAAATTTCCTAGAACCAAAGGACCTAAGTTTTTAGACTAAAAGTGCATATCTTGTGTCTGGCACAATAATTAAATAAGGTTGATACCAGTGTTAAATTTCAGAACACTAGGAAAATAGGGAAATTGCTAATAGTTTTCAGAGTGAGAAAAACAGGCCACACACAAAGAATCAGGAATCAGAATGGCATTGAACTTCTCAATAGAAACTCTGGAAACTAGAAGGAAATGGAACAATGCCATCAAAATTCTAAAAGAGAAAAATTTACAACCTGTAACTCAGCACACAGTCAAATATAAGCAAATGGTGAGGGTAGAATAAAGGCATTTTCAGTCTTGAAAGTTTTCAAAAGTTTTACTGCATATGCATCCATTTCTTAGGAAGTTCCTGTAGGATGTGCTTGAGCACATTGAAAAAGTAAATCAAGGAAGAAGGAGAAACGCAATCCAGGAAATAGGACTGCAACACGTGAGAAGGGTGGAGGAGATTCCTGGAAGCAAAGTCATGTGATGACCGCCATGCAGCAAACTAGGGAGCAACCCATCCAGACTGGAGCAGGAGGACAGAGTTGCTCTAGGAGAGAAACAAAATCAATAGATTACTCAGTGGGTTGGAATGTGTTGAGTGGATATACATAGTTGTGTCAGAAAGTTTGAGGCAAAATTAATAATGTAGAGAAAGTGAAGCAATAACGATAGTAACCATTTTACTCTCCCATAACATCATGTTGTGAACCTCAAGTATACACAATAAAATTTATTTTAAATGAATGAATGAATAAATAAATGAGTCATTTTACAGAAAAGGAAACCAACAGTTATATAACCAGTACATTATGACTTTAAGATTAAAATGCTGAACAACTCATTCTGAATTCATTATATATTATATACTTTTCCTACTGTAATCAGCTGTCTTCTACTTATAATGTTTAATAAATTTGCTTTAATGATTATTAAAAAAAGAAAGTGAAACAGAAATGCGATTATTAACCCCTCCAAAAGACAGAAAATTGTGTAAGGAATTTGTTACAGTGTACTTTATAGCTCAGGTGTAAATAATATTTACATATTTATAAAAATATAAATAAACAATAAGTTTATTTATTATTTAACAAAATGGTGATATAACTATATTGGGAGATAGAAGGAACAGAGTATGTTATGTGAGTTGGTTAAGAACAAATCATTATCTTTCATCATCAGAAATCAATAGATAATATCAAAACATAATAAATAAATAGCGGCATAACCAAATGCCAGAAGATGTAATACAAGTGTTTAAGGTAGTTGCACCCAGAAGGTGGGGGTGGGTAAGAATGGGTCAGAAAATTGTAATACTTTGTAATTTATTTGACATTTCAAACAACATACATCTGTATCTTTAATAAAATTAAAAGTTATTAAAAACAGTTGGGCATCAAAGAATTAGAGTCAGTGAGTATAGTATGATAAATTTGATGTTGAATGTAAGAAGAAATATATCTTCTTTCCTTCCTTCTTGTTAATAAACATTTAAAAAGATGAAAAGATGCCCCAAGTAGCACAGCTCTAAGAAGAACAGAACATATTTCCCATAGTTTTACACCAGTCCTCAAGTTTCTAATCAAAAGCAGGCTACAATGGGAATAGATTAATCCTGGCGTAACTTGTCTGTGTGCTTCAGAACAGAGACTTGAGGAAGTCAGGTTCTGGAAGAAGGAGTTAGATGACAAACTTGAGCAGCTTGTGTATGAGACCGAGGATCTACTCACATATAAGACCAGATTGGAAAAGGCCCTGGAGAGCTTTAAAGAGCCCTTGCACATCACTGAGACGTGCCTGGCATACAGGTAGGAGGGAAGGTTCCCTGAATGAATCATCTGTTGCGAGAAATGAGATGTCGGGTAGGAAAAGCTGGCTGTGTGAGATGGTGGGTTAGAACGTGGCAAACGAGCGATGTTGTTTCAGAGCCTGAAGTTATCCTGGCATGCCCAGCAGAAGGAGCACTGGACTTGGTTCATGTCCAGACTCTGCTCTTGATTGACTCAACATAAATATAAGTTAGGACTAGGTTTTGCTGTGCATATCAGAAACCCGCAAAATAACATTAAACTTAAAGTAGTTTTCTTTCTCTCTCACATTGAAGGAGTCTAGAGATAGTCAGTTTAGAGTTGGCGTGGTGGGCCACAGTTTTAGGGATCCGGGCTTTTTCTATCTTGTTGCTCCACTGCATGTGGCTGTCACTCCCAAGGTTACCTTGTGATCTAAAATGGTGGTTGGAGCTCCAGCCATTACATCTACATTCCAGCAAGTAGTAATAAGTGGGGTTTGGCATTCACCATTTCTGCTTGCATCCCATTGACCAGAACTTAATCACATGCCACACCAATAGAAGCTGGGAAATGGTTGTCTTTATTTTGGGCAACCAGGTACTCAGCTAAAAAAATCAGGTGTTCTATTGCCAAGGAAGAAGGTGAGAACAGATACTACAGCTCCTAGGGGATAATTGTTCTGCTCTGATACACAGAAGCACTTTGCAATCCAGACGGCACAATACGAACATGTCTTTTTATTATTATTTCCCTCTTGTAAATCCAATGAGTAGGATGACCCTCTCTACTCTGGGGTGATGCTGGTTTCCAGACCTGTTCCCTATTGCAGACCTAGCTGGAGCACCCTAATAGGTCTCCTTGCTGCCAGCATAGCCCCTTCCAACCTAGTGCACCGTCCACACTGGCTGCTAAGTGAGCTTTTCCAAATACAGATTTTTACGTGTTCTCCATGCTTAAATCCTTTAATTAACAGCCCCAATAGCTTCAAGGTCAAGTTCAAGCTTCTTAGATTAACAAACAGAGTTCATCATGATGGGACACCCATGACCTCTCCCGGTCCATAGCTCATCCCCAATAGTGGGATGTGCTTAGGTGTGCCTAGCTGCTGGAAGTTTCCCAGACGCACCATGGAAAGCCCTATTCTTGTCATAAGCTTAGCCAAGACCCTCTGTGGCAACCAGCAGTCTCCCCGGCCAGCTTTAGAGAGTGTGAGGCAAAGGGGAGTAGCAGCTGGTCAAGGAGGCCAACACCCAGTTGGCTCAAGTCAAAGCCTACAGATGATTGTAATGTAGAGGTTGCTAAATTTATTGAGCATGTACTATGTGCCAGGTACTGTACTGTATGCTTGTATATCTCATTTGTACCGTGCCACAATCCTATGAAGTATTAATAATTATCCCTATTTCACAAAAACAGAAATCAAGGCATAGATAAGTTATATAACATGCCGAAGTCCACACAAGCTAGTAAGTGGGGGAGCCTTCCTCTCAAGCACTGGCAGGCAGGGTAGGCAAGAACAAAATATCAGGCAGTGGGGTCAGTTTTGGAAGTTGTATAGCATCATGGTTAAAAGCAAGTGTAATACCCAGTTCTATGACACTGGGTAAGTTGCTTAGTCTCTCAATTTCCTTATCTGTATTGAAAGGGTTACGTGAGAATATTTATATAAAAAGCCCAGCACAGTGCCTACCACAGAGTAAGTGCTCAGTGGTGGAGATAATATTATATAATAATATTGGTGTCATTATTATTACTAGCTATTATAATAAAATATCTTTCTGGGGATTCAATTCCTTGTTTAAAAGCAGGACTAGGATCAAGGAAGGACGCATTATTATAAAAAAACATCTTTCTGGGGATTCAAGTCCCTGTTTAAAAGCAGGACTAGGATCAAGGAAGGACACATTATTATAATAAAACATCTTTCTGGGGATCCAAGTCCTTGTCTAAAAGCAGGACTAGGATCAAGGAAGGACACATATGTCTTTGAAATTCTAAGTCAAAAGGCAGCGTTTCCAATGAATAAGTAGAAATAGACTTCAGAACTAATGGTCAAAGAAGGAGAAAAAAATCATTTGGCATTTTTCAGACTGGGTGATGAGTCACCCATCTGTTTTTCTTCATTGTGTTTGGATATTTTGAAGTCACATAGACACCAACTAATATCTGTCACCCACCGCGTCATCAGACAGATGGGGAGGTACTCGAATGGGTTGTCCAGACAGTTTCGCTGTCCAGACGTTAGCCAACCCCGAGTGGCCTTCCTGCACGTGTCGGCTCATCTGCTGCCTTTCCCCGGCCAGGGAGAAGCGGGTCGGGATCGACCTGGTGTACGACGAAGTGGACCAGGAGCTGACGAAGGAGGCGGAGATCATCCGGGGCGTGATGGCGCTGCTGACCCGCACCTTGGAGGAGGCCGACGAGCAGATCAGGTGTGGCGCTCGGCCTGCCCGCCACATCCCCGCTGGGATTCTGAGAAGAGGCAGCAAAGGCCAGGCTCCAGGGCACAGAAAGACTGGGGTTTAACACTCTCACAGACACTCTGTGGCCCCCACACTCAGGCTGAGAATGGGCCACAGTCCTCAGACATGGCAGTGGCCCTCCAGTGGGGGCTGGGGCTGGGGCTGATTTCACCCCAATTATAAACTGGAGGAGGTGGGGGCCCACTGCTGCCAGGGCTGACCCCTTACGTACAGCATGCCACAGTGGTGACATCGGGGAATGTCACAGTGCAAGGGAGGGAGGATCTCAAAGTCCAGGTTTGGTTATGCTGACTTGTCACCAGGCATCAAATGGGAGGTGTGTGTGTGTGGGGAGGGGTGATGGGAAATGGGAGGGACAAAGTGCCACCATCCTGTACCAGACCCAGCTTCAGCTCTGTTTTAAGGGTCTCCCAAGAACCCGTAGGTGCCACCTGGGCATTCCGGAGGGAGAGACCCAGTTTACTTTCTCCCTTTAGGCTGAACCGCTCTGCCAAGTACAATCTTGAAAAGGATTTGAAGGACAAGTTTGTGGCCTTGACTATCGATGATATCTGCTTCTCACTCAACAATAACTCCCCAAACATCCGATATTCAGAGAACGTTTTGAGAATCGAACCAAAGTGAGTGGGCCTTATAGTTCTCCTCCCTGCTGGTGGTGTCGCGGTGTTTCTCAGGCAGGACCTAAGTAAGGAACCTCGTCTTTGCAGCCGCTGGGAGCTGGGCAGGGGCAGGCTGGGGGCAGAGGCAGGTGCTGAGTCTGACCACCCTGACACAGGGCCCAGGGGCTTCAGGGTCCTCCAGGTTAGGCCCCCACTTTAAGAAAGTCTGATATAAAACCTTTGAACATTTAACATTTATTCTTTTATTTGTTCATGTCTTTAACAAGTAAAGGGATCTAGAAGTGTATAAGGGACAAGTTAATAATTTTCCCATTTCCATTTTTGCACCTCCTGAGATATAACCAGTGTTACCTGTATGTTTATACAAACGTATGTATATAACTCACACACACAAGTCAATTTTGTTTAGTTTACAACAATGGGATTATACTATGTACTTTTTCTGTAACATCTGATCTGCATTTTTCAATTAACATTCTATCACAGCCTCTTTCTAATTTTTGAAATAAAACATACATATAGAAAAGTGTACAAATAATAAGCCTACAGTTCAAGAATTAGCTTTGTTAGTTATCTTTTGCTGTATAACAAATGACCCCTAAACTTAGCAGCTTAAAGCAGTAAACACTTATTATCTCACAGTATCTGTGGGTGGGTGTGGGACCAGGTGCTGCTTAGCCGGGTGTCTCAGGCTCAGTGTCTCCCGAGGCTGTGGTCAAGCCAGCGGCTGGGACTGCCGTCCACGTGAAGGCTCGGCTGGGGTGGGGTCCACTTCCAGGCTGACTTGTGGGTAATGGCGGGCCTCGGTTCCTTGCCACGTGAGCCTCCCCATGGGTCAGTCTCGTGACAGAGCAGCTAGCTTCTCCCATAGCGAGTGATCCAAGAGAAAATGAAAGAGAGAGAAAGAGGGAGAGAGAACTCAAGACGGAAGCCACAGTCTTTCTTATACCTTAATCCCCGAAGTGACATCTCATCCTTCTGTTTGTGAGAAGTGAGCCAGTAAGTTCACCCCATACTCAAGGTGAGGCATTACACAAAGGCGTGAGGACCAGGAGGCAGGGATCACTGTGGCCATCCCAGAGGCTGCCTCTAATCACAAAGTAAACCAAATCCTCATGTCACCACCAAACAGGCCAAGAAAAGAAAGATCACCGCCACCCCACAGAAGCCCCCATCCCGTCCCCTTCTGATCAGTATCAGTACTCCCACTCTTTATCCTGAAGGTAACCACTTTCCTGACTTCTAATAGGTTTGTTTTGCCTGCTTTTCGTTAAATAGCATCATACACTGTATGTTTTATGTGTGTTTTCAGTTTCTTGTAATTAACATTATTTTGAGGTTGATCAATGTTTTTACGTAAAACAGTTCTTCTTCAAACTAGTAATTTATTCATTTATTTATTTATATCTGTATGGACTCATGGTGTATGTTATAATCTGTTGTTATTATTTATTTTGATGCTTAAATTGTCCTTAGCTTTGTAATCTAGACCAAGTTACTTTATTTTTCTGAGCTCAGTTTTCCTTGTCATGAGGATTATTTAATTAGATAATGTCTGTAAGGTGCCAGCCCGGTGCCTGGCACAGAGCAGGGAGGTAACCCAAAGTGACAGCTATTAATATTGCCATTGGCAGACCACTGTTCACTCTACCTAGAGATGGGGAAACATTCTAGGTGCTTCTGATGGGGGAGGTAGTCCTGGCTTCCATTGCATTTCCAGGAGCTTGTCTCCCTCTGCACACCCCCTTCCCTAGCCCCAAAATGCTGTGAATGAACGCGCGGGGTCTGTTTCAGCTCTGTGAGTCTGGAAGACTGGTTGGACTTCTCCAACGCCAACGTGGAGAAGGCTGACAAGCAGCGGAACAACTCCCTGATGCTGAAGGCCCTGGTGGACCGAATCCTGTCCCAGACAGCCAATGACCTGAGCAAGCAGTGTGATGTGGTAGACACGGCATTCAAGAACGGGCTGAAGGTGACCAAGGATGTCAGGAACAAGCTGGCAGCTCATCTAGCCAAGGTGAGGTCCCTGGAGAGAGCATGGAAGAGTAGACCCTGGAGGCTTCGCTGTAGAAAATGAGAACAGTCCCTGGGCCGGGCCACTAGACTTCTGGGCTTGTGATATTTGTTCATTCATGAGTAAGGGTCACTCACATCTCTGTATCTTAGTGGCAGGATTTGGGATTTGGGGAACTGGAATGAGACTTTGCCCCACTCTAGGCCTCTATTGTGACTCACTGCTACAGAGGACAGAGTCCTGAGGCAGGGGTCAGGAGGCTCAGGGTTTGGCTGCAGCTGTGTGCTCAGCTGTCTCCCCACTCAGGTCCTCAGCTCCTCCTTATGTGAAATATGGAGATGGACTACATGGTCTCAGACATGATCTCACACATCCTTTGGGACTCTGAAGTTCCATGACTAAATGCAACCAGTGTTTCCAAACTCAGCTGCAGCTCTGGGACTCTGGGTGGTTCTCCCTCCCGGTTATGGGGGCAGTGAGAGGAATGGCCCTGATGTGTAAAATCTGCAGATTTCTGTAGTATAAATACACCCACCAGGGTTGATCTCAAGTGACCCATTTAACCATTGGCTGACAAAGTTCCTGAATATTTAACAATCAGAGCCCTCCTGAGCCAGTTGTAGTATACCTTCCTCACCACCCAGGACCCCCGGATCCTGTGCACATGTGAACACCCCACAAGGCTAAGCTCAGGGACCCTGGGGACTAGAGTTCAGTGGCATAGTGCTGCATTTAGACTGAAGAGATGCAGCCTTAAATTCCAGTCCTGTGATAGCTAGCCGGGTGAGTCAAACAGACGCCTCAAGCTCTCTGAGCCTCTCGGGGAGGACGAGGCACATTTCACACGTTCAGTGGCAACATGTGGTCACTGGCTGCTGTGTTAGTGCAGCTTCAGGGGAACCGGGTCTTTCCTTGACTATGGGGAGGGTGTGAGAAGGTTTATGTAAGGGAGACAGACTTAGAGATGGTGGCCACACATCTGATGGAACCATGAATGATAACTAAAACTTAATCTGAAGTCATTTTAATATTCAGAAGTGTGTAGTCTAAAAGAGAAAACATATGAAAAAAAGCAGAATTTCATCAAGTTCAAATGCCTTAGGAGTTAACAGGAGAAATCATGTAGATTGCTTAGGAGCCCAAAATTTCAAGATCCAACTGAGAAAACTGTCCGCCTGGTTATATCATCTGGCCAGCATCCTCGCTGGTCATGAAACAACTTAGCAAGCTGAGAAGACAATCTCCACATTAAATGATAGGGTAACCTCAATTTTGTTTGTGATGACATAATTATTTTCTTACTGGGAAAAGCATATTTTAGGCCCAGGAAGATTTAGAATTAAGTATAAAAATGTTTAAGATAATCTAACCCAGGGGTCAGCAAACTTTCTATACAGAGTCAGATAGTAAATATTTTAGGCTTTGTGGGCCAAGAGACAAAATCAAGGCTGTTCTGTAGATATTTACATAATTAGGGAGAAAGATTTTCCACAAATTATTCATTGACAACACTCATAATAATAATTGAGTATGATTTTTTGGAATCCAGGTCTACTAATGAAAAGGGAATGCTTTTTGTGGGAGGATACCATCTTGCTTTGTTGAGGTTCCAAGTTAGTGTTTCCTACAAAATCTATTGCACATGTTCAGCTGTTCAGGTTGATCACAATGAGATTTTAAGTATTTCATCTTTGAAAATGTCTTTGTATTCAGAAATGTACTGCCAAATAATGATAACAACCCAAGAGTGTATGATTTTAATTGAATGTATTCATTGCTTGGAAGGCACTTATAGATTTCTGTTAGATTTTTCTCCTGATATTTGCCTTTTAGCCAATATCATTGCATTTCAGATTAATCACTTCCAGCGCAAGGTTAGATAGAAACTCCTCAATTGCACATTTACATGGATTTTGAAATTTGGAAATTTCCTTTGCCTTTGCTTTGAGGTCCAAAACCACTGCTGGAACTTGGATATATCTGTTGCCAATTTGCGTGGGAATGAAGGTCTTGCTTCTTGTTTTGACTTTTGACAGCACAGCAAGTATATAAAGCAGCTTGACGTTATGTGTAATTAAAATCACATTAGTTGTTGGAATGACCTTACTGAAGTATAAACTTTGCATAGATGTGCTGTCTTGCCTTGTAATTTTAGGTTGGATTCATTACAAAATATTATTAGTTGTGTAGCAAAAGCTAATTTCCAAAGCCATTCAGTGTCTGATAATAGTGGTTTAAGGTAGTTCTTCTTATTCAGCAAGATTTCGATCTTTGCTCTGAGCTAAAATAAGAAGAAAACAAAAAAATTTTGCTACTTCTAAACCATTGAATTGCTGAGTGGTAGGGCAAGTTGGAATATTCAGTGTCTATTTCTGACAAAAAATTCACAGCACCACTGATAGTCAAGTCTACGAGAGCTACTGAAGTTCATTGTGATGATACTGGTTCAATAACAAGTGACAGATCCAAATATTTTCTGCAAGTACCATTTGATGAATAATATAATGAATAACCAGCCATAAGCTTTAAATAACTTACATTTTCACAAGCTCTGTAAATTTGTTCAACTAAACCTTTTTTTGTTCAACACAAATTTGCACCACCATCAGCTGTGACACTTCTTAGCAGATTCCACTTCAGGTTGTGCTAAATTAGTATTTTCTCAACTTTTTGAAAATAGTTATTTCATGCATATCATTCACAGAGGCTAATTCTTTAGTCACTTCAAACTCAGCATTGACTCCTTGAATAAGCAACTGAACTGTATCAGAACACCTGTCAACTCATTAAGAGCAAAGGGGACCATTCAAAATAATTTGCCTTTTTTTTTTTTTTTTAAGACAGAGTCTCGTCTCGCTCTGTTGCCCAGGCTAGAGTGCAATGGCATCATCATAGCTCACTGCAGCCTCAAACTCCTGGACTCAAGTGATCCTCCTGCCTCAGCCTCCTGGGTTGCTGGGACTATAGGCACATGCCACCACACTGGGCTAATTTTTTCTTTTCTTTTTTTGTAGAGATGGGGTCTCGTTACATTGCTCAGGCTGTTCTCAAACTAATGGCTTCAAGTATTCTCCTACTTAGGCCTCCCAAAGTGCTCGTATTATAGGAATGAGCCACAGCACTTGGCCTTGCCTTGTTTTTTAAATTAATTATTGATGCTACTCCCTATGTCCTTAACTCTTTGAGCCACTTTTTCTACAGAAAGACTTATAGTCTTAAACAATTTTATATTCTCTGGACATACTTCCTCAGCTGCTTTAATCAAACATGATTGAATTAACTCACTATTAGTAAATGGCTTTCCTTGCTTGGCTAACAAATGAGCCACTGGGAACCTTACTTTGGTTGCAGTTTCATTTTCATTTTCATTTTTGTGAAGAAATTCTGCAGTAATGAGATACTCTTTTAAATTTTCTGCTTTTTCTGATCATTGCCTTCCTGTGAACTGAGAATAATGTGATGCGTGCTTAGTCTGGTTATGTTTATGTTTATGGTATTCTTTGAGCACAGCTATAGTGTCATGGCATGATAAACACAATGGTTTGATATCCAGTTGATTAACAAAACCTGTTCTTCACTGGGCCTTAAAAGTGCAACACACGAAGCCCACTTTTCTTGTTTTAACATGGTGAGTGTGAACTGTGCTATGGTTTGAATGTTTGTATCCCCTCCAAAATTCATGTTGAAACTTAATCTCCAATGCAACAGTATTAAGAGGTGGGGTCTTTAGGATATGAAGGCTTTGCCATGTATTCATGGGATTATCACCTTATAAAAAGGCTTAATGAAACTAGCTAGGCCCTTTTGCCTATCTACCTTCCATCACGTGAGGACGCACCAGCAAGACACCATCTGAAAGAGAGCAGCCTCACCAGACACTAACTCTGCTGATGTCTTGATCTTGGACTTCCAAGCCTCCAGAACTGTGAGAGAGAAATTTATGTTCTTTATAAATTGCCCAGTCTCAGATAGTTTGTTATAGCAGCAGAGATGGACAAAGACACACTAGTAATAAAGCAATAAAATAAGATGCCACTGTATGGTGATACACAGATAAAAAGCTGTCAAGTTATAACTGTGTCACTGTGATTTGTAGTGCTCTGGGCAATAGTACAAAGGAATGAGATCATCACATGCAGTCTGTCGCAACGACTTAATTCTGCTGTGGTAGTTCAGAAGCAGTTATAAATAAATGAATGAGCATGGCTGTGTTCCAATACAACTTTATTTATGGACACTAAAATTGAATTTTATGTAATTTTTCACATGGCATGAAATATTCTGCTTTTGATTTGTTTCAATCATTTAAAAGTGTAAAAGCCATTCCTTTAAGAGAGTGAAAAGACAAGCCACAGACTGAGAAAAAAATTTGCAAAATACTTAACTGATAAAGGAATGTTATCCAAAATATACAAAGAACTCTTTAAACAATATGAAAACAAACAACCCAGTTAAAACACAGGCAAAAGACCTAAACAGACACCTCACCAATGAAGGTATACAGATGGCAGTTAAGCATATAAAAAGATGCTCAACAACATGTATCATTTGGGAGCTGCAAATTAAAACAACAATGGCATACTCCTGCACACAGCTATAGAAAATCCAAAACACTGACAACTCCAAATGCTGGCAAGGATGTGGAGCAACAGGAACTCTGATTCATTGCTGGTGGGAATGCAAAATGGCACAGCCACTTTGGAAGACAGTTTGGCAGTTTCTTACAAAACTGAACATGCTTTTAGGATTCAGCAATCTCATTCCTTGATATTTGCCCAAATGAGTAAAAAACTTATGTCTACACAAAAACCTGCATATGGATGTTTATAGCAGCTTTCTTCGTAATTGCCCAAACTTGGAAGCAACCAAGAGAGGTGAATGGATAAACTGTGGTACATCTGGAAATTGGATATTATTTGGCATTCGAAAGGAATGAGCTATCAAGCCATGAAAGGACATAGAAGGACTTGACATGCACATTGCCAAGTGAAAGAAGCCAATCTGAAATTCATACTGTATAGTATGAATTGTGATTCCAATTATATGACGGTTCTGGAAAAGGCAAAACTATGGAGACTATTCTGTATGATATAGTAATGATGGATACATGTAATTACATATGTGTCAAAACCCATAGAATGTGCAACACAAAGAGTGATCCCTAATGTAAAAGACAGGCTTTCATCAATAATAATAATGTATCAATATTAGCTCATCAACTATAACAAATGTGCCAGGCTAATGCAAAATGCTAATAACAGGAGAAACTGTGTGAGGGGGAGAGAGGGTACGGGGAAACTCTGTATGTCCTGCTCAATTTTTCTTTAAACCTAAAACTGCTCTGAAAAATAAAATCTATTACTCAAAAAATTCTTATTTCACAAAAAACAGGTGGCAGACTGAATTTGGCCCAAAGGCCATAGTTTGTTGATTCCTGATCTAACCTGTAGCAGTAGTTTTGTTTTAAAGAATCTATGTATTTTGGATATTTAGAGTATTTGTAAAATTTGAGATAATTTGGCCTGTTTTTTAAAAGTTATCCTTTAAAATATATAATGAAATAATTGATTTAGCCTTATGATGTTAAGATGAAACTTTAAGTTTGGAGACAGCATAAGAATATTTAGTCATCATTTTTAAGTTTTAATTTAAGTCATCAGAATTTAAGTCATCATTTTTTTAGTTTAATTTGTTAAATTGATGAGATTTATTGAAGAACTCCAGAAGGCCTTATTTTTAAAAATAATTCAAGTCTTTTAACAAAGCTTTATGTCAAATTTATATATGCTGCTTTAAATAAACGTTCAAAGGATTTTAACTAAGTTTGAAGTGAGAGCAACTATTAGTCAAAGTCAGTTTAAAGTGATTGTTAATATTTGCTAAATTAAAAAATAGTATATCTGTGAACTAAACTTAAGAAAAGCTTAAGAAGTGTTAGAAGAAAGCTTAAGAAAACCAAATGCAATGTGTGGACCTTGTTTGGGTTCTAATTAGAATGAACCAACTCTTACAAAAAAATATGGTGCAATTAGAAAAATCTGAACACTAAATATTAGACAATATTAAGAAATCATTCTTCTCTCTTTTTGGAGTGATAAAAGTACTGTGGGGCCGGGCGCAGTGGCTCACGCCTGTAATCCCAGCACTCTGGGAGGCCGAGGTGGGAGGATCGTTTGAGCTCAGGAGTTCGAGACCAGCCTGAGCAAGACCGAGACCCCGACTCTACTAAAAATAGAAAGAAATTCATTGGCCAACTAAAAAATATATAGAAAAAATTAGCCGGGCATGGTGGCACATGCCTGTAGTCCCAGCTACTCGGGAGGCTGAGGCAGTAGAATTGCTTGAGCCCAGGAGTTTGAGGCTGCTGTGAGCTAGGCTGACGCCACAGCACTCTAGCCTGGGCAATACAGTGAGACTGTGTCTCAAAAAAAAAAAAAAAAGTACTGTGGTTATGTCAAAAGAGAAAAGAATCCTTATATTTTAAAAATACACACTCAAGTATTTAAGACTGAAATGATGTAATATCTGGGATTTACTTTAAAATAACCACACCGATGGGCAGGGATGGGGACGAGGCTATAGATGAAGCAAGATTTGCCATATGTTGCTCGTTGCTTTAACTGGTGATGGGAACATGACACTCATTATTCTATCTACTTTTGTGTATGTTTGGAAGTTTCCATGGCACAAAGTAAAAAAAAAAGAAAACCTTAAAGAAGAAATAAATTTTTTAACTAGTTAAATATTATTTTTTAAAAAACCCAAGTAACTTATAAGTAGTCTTTTCTGTACACAGAGCCACTCCCAAAAATACCAACCAAGCTCAGATTGCACTGCTCACACTCCTTCTTAAGGCTTGCAGCGGACAGAACTGGAGCTGGCAGGTGGAAGTGATGAGGACACAGGCAGCTTTCTGCTCCTGCGGCAGTGAGACCCCCATGCTGGCCAAGCCTTTGCTGGGAGCATTCTCCTGCATAGGAGTTGAAGCAAAATGGCCAGTCCTGTCCCTTCCATCTGTGAGGTTCTAAGGTTGGGCAGTCACCTTACCCACTAGCAATCACTGCTTCAGGGAAGATAGATCAGACTCATTCTGGGGTCCTACCTAAGTAGAAATCTGAGGCTCCCTCTTCCTGACTTCTGTGAGACCATAACAGATCTGCTGTCTGCTGTTGAATTTTGAGGAGCACAACCTGGCCTCACCTACTTGAATCCTTTTTGTAAGGTCATGGAAGAGATTGCTTCCCAGGAGAAAAACATCGCAGCTCTTGAAAAAGCCATCCTTGACCAAGAAGGGCCTGCCAAGGTGGCCCACACACGCCTGGAGCACAGGACGTGCCGGCCTAACGTGGAGCTGTGTCGCGATGTCGCACAGTATAGGCTGATCAAGGAGGTTCAAGAGATCACCCACAACATTGCGAGGTAGGCTAGCGGCCAGCGAGCAGAGGGGCCCCGGGTTCCATCCCAACCTGGATCTCAGGCAGGGGCCAGGCAGTGACTATAGGGGTAGGGCCTGCTCTATCACGTTTGAGGAATTCCTGCCTAGAGGGCAGTCTCCGCTGACTCCAGCCAAAACTGTTGCCACACAGGGGATGGATCCCAATGTTGAAATGTTTCTAAAGAAGCCTGAATCCAGAAATTTAGGTAAAATCTGCAGTTTTAAGTGTTGGCATTTCATACAGGTGTCTGTGTCATGAGTCTGGCCTGTGGCCGCCAATTGGAAATCTCTACCTTTAAGAGAAAAGAGCACATATCCTTTTGGCTTTTGCACTGAACACCTGGATGCATTTTTTCCCCCTGAAAACGCAATGCAGAGAGAGAAATCATTCCCTTCTGTTTGTTTCTTGTCTTAGATTAAAGGAAACCTTAGCCCTGGCTCAGGTGGAGCTGAAAGGGCTGCACCGCCGACAGCTGGCCCTGCAGGAGGAGATCCACGTCAAAGAGAACACCATCTACATCGACGAAGTGCTGTGCGCGCAGATGAGGAAGTCCATCCCACCACGGGATGGGGAAGACATTGGGGGCTGGGCCGGGGGCATCCGCCCGGACGCCATCTGCTAATAGTAGGGCTCGGTCTGATTCTCATTAAACCATGTCATACAATGGCAGTACAGAGCTCTCATTTCAGGCTGGCGGGACTTCTAGGCAGCCTGCCACAACCTCTTGGCCAGGATTCCAAGCCACTCAGGGGCTGAGTTTTGGGTGCTAGTTTCTTTTCCTATATTGCTGGTGCGATGGTTATTTTGTTACCGGTGTGGCACTTGGGCTCTCTATGCAATAGAAATTAACAAGAGGCCAAACGGGAGTCACAGGCAAGGCTTTATTGGGGCTTATCTCGAGTACAAGGGAGATAGCACCAAGGATAAAGTCATCAGTGTGGCTCTCCCAGAGGAGTTCGGGAGAGTTTTAAAGAGGCTTAGGTGGGGAAAGGGTGCCGTGTAAGCATGCAGAGGTGGACATTTCTTGCATCTGCGTAGTTTTGTTACATGCCTTTTCATGTGTTGCATGTCTCAGCGTGTTAAATCTCTATCCCTGAGCATGATTTTTAGCATTAAAATGAGATTATAATGAGGAAAAAGTCAGGGTAAGGTCAGTATGGGGGCCTATTCTGGCTCGAGGTGGTTAGATTTGGATAAATCTGGTGTCTTTGTAGCCAGATGTCTTATCAGCTCGTGTCAATGTTTTGCTTCAGTGGTCTTGAAAAACTGAAGCAAAACACGAGACAGAGAGTTTAGTTAGGCCTTTTCTAACATGGGTATGGGTTGAATTCTGGTGGTTAGAAAACTATTTGTCTCAGCCCTCTGTGGATAGCTGGGTTTGGTTATATTGAATTCCGTGGTCAGGGGTGAGGGGCCTGGGTTCTGTCCCTATTCTGTCTCAGTTTAGCAGTTAAATTCTATGTATTAGCACAGGCCAACTCTTACAATATCACAACACTTGGGGCCTTGGGAGAGGCGTTCGAGACATTTTAGTTCAGATTCAATTGAGTTGAGTAGCTGGGCTGGATCACCTGCTCAGACCATGCCAAGCTCGGGAGATGGGATGCAAACCTTTCTCTTGGCTCTCAAAATTCCTTTTCCGTAGAAAACAATGTGGGGACTGCTGACTTAGATCCGCCTGGCTAGTCCACGGGAAGCCTATTCGAGTCATAAAAAAAAAAAAAAAACCCAGAGGAAAGAGGAGCCCCTATCAGCAGTCCCTGTGAGCCCGTAGGCATCTCTCTGGGCCTTGCTCCTGAGTGAGTTTCAATCCTGCGGCAGGGGACGAGGAGCGGGTGAGCTAGGCTGCTGCTGTCTGGGGTTATGGGGGCACAGATGGGGACGTCTCTGGCTCACAGGCTGGAGGAGGGCTCCAGGGGCACCTGGGGACGTGCGTGTCAGCTGCGGGTGGCAGGCGCGGAAGAGGCGGCTGATGGGGGTGCACGGGCTGTGTGCAGACCCCGGGAACTGCAGTGTCAGAAATGCCAGCTCAGGAGGGAGGCCGAAGTAGCCCGGTTCTGCGTGCAGCTGCTCCGGAGACCGGTAGCGCGTCCTTTAGCGCCACCGCGCGGCGAGGGGTTTTAGATGTTTTCCTGAACGTAAACTCACGTTGGAGGTGTGACTTTGGTGTTGCTTTCCAGACCAACTAGTAATCATTGGGAGTATTTTTCTTTTCTTTTTACATACTCAATTAACAATAAAGGAAAAGAAAAAACCAAAATTCACGTTCTTGCCCCAGATTCAGATCAGTGGTTAAAAGTGTAGGTTCTGAAATTAGGCATCCCAGAGTTCAAGGTCTCCAATAGTTCCCACCTCATAGGGTTCTAGGGTTATAGGGAGTTGAATGAGATATCCTCTGTATGGGCTTCGTAGGAGGCTGTCTCATGGGGAAGTGAGTGTGCAGTAAATGTGAGCCACTGTGAACAGTCCCCTCCCCTGTACCAACATCATTTCTGCACGGTTGTACTCATGGCATAGACTCTATTGCATAATTGTTTTCTTCCTTCATGGGACATCACAAGCAGTTTTCCATGTTGCTGTATTATCTTTATAACTATTTTAATGGTTATCTACCTCTTTAAAAGTTTTTACCAGACAGTTTCATATACTTACTGTTTCTTTTCCAAAGAGAACTCTGCTTACAGCTAAAATGAGCCAAGTCGCAGCAGCTCAGGGGTACATGTGGGCGACTGTCAAAGGAAGACCTTTGCTGCGGGAAACGTTCATTTGTTCATTCATTCTGCTAACAGTGGAGGAGCACCTTCCAAGCACGGGCTCACCGTCTCAGCACACTTGCACGTGTGGAGCTGCTCCTACACTCTGTGCTAACATTTGGTTCCTTAATGTTTACTGGACACCTGGTGGTCTGGGGCTGAGCACCAGCCAGGCGTCGGTAGTCCTAGCTTCTAGTTCCAACACTGCTGGGAAAGTCCCTCTCCCTGCTTAGGGCCACGTGTAAAGTAAGGATCGGACACTAGATGGCCCAGAACCCTTCCCATCTTTGCCATTCCCTGAATCTGGCTGCCTCACCCCACGTGTGGTATCGTGGGGTACAGGATGTGGGCCCAGGTTTACAGTCTAAGTGTTTCTTGGTCCAGAGATTCTTTGCTGTCAGCAATGGGTGTTCCCCATCTGGGAGAAGGAAACCCTCTTGGAGGCCAAAAGCATCAGCTTAATTCTGATCTATGCCACCCAGGTTCTGAGTATCACCTCTCAGAGTGCTGGACAAACATGCAGCCCTTCCTTTTCTCCTAGCAAAGTGGGAGCTCCCTCCCTGTCCCCTGGGAGATCTCTGGGTGCTCTTCCACCCTGGCCTGGGAGGGTCCAAATACTCCTCCCCAGTTCACAGGGCAGATCTCAGAGTTTGTGCTAACTTAATAGGGTTATGTGGACAGGCATGGTGCCTCACACCTGTAATCCTAGCACTCTGGGAGACCGAGGCGGGAGGATTGCTTGAGGTCAGGAGCTCGAAACCAGCCTGAGCAAGAGCCAGACCCCGTCTCTACTAAAAATAGAAAAAATTACCCAGGCATGGTGGTGCACACCTGTATTCCCAGTGACTCGGGAGGCTGAGACAGGAGGATCACTTGAGCCCAAGGGTTTGAGGTTGCAGAGAGCTATGATGATGCCACTGCACTTCAGCCTGGGTGAAAGAGTGAGACCTTGTCTCAAAACAAAACAAAACAGGGTTATGAGGCCTGTCCCAAAGGATGTGGCCAGCAGGGTGTGAAGACATTGGGCAAAATCCTTCCTTGTGAATATGGCTCTGAGAGGCAACCAGCCTCAGTGGTGAATTGAGGTTACAGGCTTTGCAGTTAGACATGGTTCACATCAGCTCCATCATCTACCTGTGGTGCGGTCCAGGACAAGTTACTAAACTTCCCAGCACTTCAGTTGCCTAATCTGGAAATGAGACCACTAAAGCCTACATCTGTGAGATAACGTGTCCTCTCAGTGCAGTATCTGGTACCTGCTGCTTTTATGGGAAATGTTATAGTGACTGTGGTTAAGGCCATTTCTCAATAGGCAGACACAAAATGCAGAAACATCAGCATTTTCAAGAACACAATGTTCTGTTGGTGACTTTGCTCACATGCTTCATGGATCTCATTTGGCATCAGCATGTTTCATAAATGAAATCTTGTCTTAACCCGTGTTTCATGGAGAGCATTTATAATTAGCCCACAGTTGCAAAAGCCTCTGTAGCTCCTGATTAAGGCCACTCTGTTCCATACCCCTCTGACTCACCCAAACCAGATATCTTTTCAAGGGAAAAATAAAACCTTATTTTTAGATAATAAAAGAATTTATTTTTAAATGCCATCATTTAAATTGGTAGTCATTTAAACTTGACTCTTCTTTAAATAGAACCAAAGTTGAATTTGTCTGTAATCAACATAATTAAAAGAAACACAGGATCAAAGTTTTACATCTTCGGTGGTTTGGTAAATAGCAATGAGTGAGAATTCCCCGAAGTGGTGCAGAATTTGGCACACTTCTCAGGAAGGCTGGCCCTCTCCCAGTGCGCGATCTAGGTCCTTCTCTGTCCTGTGGATGCTGTTGAAATCTGCGAAGGGTAAACACGGGGAATGGAGATCTCCGCCCCAGACTCTGGAGTTGTGAAAGGGCATTCCCGGGAGTCACTCGTCCTGCAGGGCAGGGCTGGCGGCCCTGTAGCCAACAGTCTTGTGTAGTGAATTTATCCTCACAGGGTACAGGCAGTATTGAGGCAAACCAATTCTGGCGCACAGAAAATAGCCCCAAGACAGGAAAATAGGCAGCTCGAAGGAAGAAAGCCCTTCAACTCTGCTTAATGAACTTAACAACCAGCTCCCATTATTCTAGTACAAGACCACTTGCCAGAATTCTGGCTACCAAAGGTTGCTTTGCTGTTGGGAAGTAGTCACTGCCGCCCCTTGATAAGGATGAGCTAAGCTTTAACTCCGACAACAGAGACCAGATCTGAAGTAAATGAGGTATAAGCATTCCTTGTTCGTCACTCGCGCTTTACATGTTTTTCATGATAAACTGACAGTGTGTAAGGTCTGGCTTAAAGGCGACCGTCTTCATTCTTGCAAAAGAAGCATCGTATTTTTCAGCCTATGTCAAGGAGTTCGAGAACTTCGCCATAAACATGAAACATGAAACGTGGTTGCTGCATCCAAACTGACTCCGAGGAGGCATGGAGCGAAGGCTTTGTAAAACCTGCTGAAATAATCATTCCAGATACATCGAGAAATCAGTGAAAACCACCTTTAACAGAAAGAGAATAATCTCTTTTAAGAGAATCATCATAATGCAGTCTAAGTAACGTCACCTGTAAAATATTGGTAATAAACTTAGTCTAGGAGAAAGGTACTTGATCACAATCAGTTGTTCTATTTGCTAATCCTTGGAGGAGACTAATATAGTTTAATTCAGAAGACTATTTTCCAAGTCTTCTTTTCTCTAAATAAACCTCTTGTCAGCTAATTCTCCAAAGTTAGTGGTATGATTTTTTTCCTCCCAGTTAATTTTGTAACTGGAGAGCCACTTACATTATTGGTCCTTCTTGTTGGAAGATCTGATACAGAGTCAGCTTTCAAACTTGTGGGCTTCCAGACCTTGGGGAAAATGCCAGCATCAGTCATTGTCTCAAACACTACCATAAAAAGTCCTGAGAGATAATCACGTGAAAAATGAATATTAGAAAATTTAAAAACACCATATGCAATTTCTCAGGCAAGTCAACCGTCCATCCTTGCATAGTGATGCCAGTGATGTTAATGTTAAATGAAAGCCATTTGGAAAGCACAGGGTGCTATAGAACAATTAGGCAATGTTACTATTCCCTTAATGCATCCAAACAATGGGGAGGGGAAAGTATGAGCCATTAGGTTCCTAACTTATTGGCTCCTGACATTCCTAAAGGCCAGAGGGAGTGGAGAGGGAAGATTCCTCAGCATATCCCAAAACCCAGGCTTCTATTTCTTTGGTTCCCATTCAGTTTGGGCTCCACTTAAGAGTAGTTTTGTATTCATTCATGTACAGCCTCATTCCTTCATGGCCCAGTTATTCTGTGGCTTATCTAGGTATGACCACCCCAGGTAAGCGACCGATGGATAATAATAGTGATGACCAGTCACACCAGGATGTGACCTAGAGTTAAAAGCCTAACTTCCCATGTATTTGCTAATCAAATCCTCACAAAAAAACCTAAAGAAGCTGCTATTATCACTAGCTCCATTTCATATTAGTAGATGGGATGGGGGCCTTGAGATCAAATAGACCAGAATCCTGGCTCAGTCTAACACTTACTGTGTGACCTTGGGCAAGTTGCTCAGCCTCTCTGTGCCTGTGTTCTCTTATCTCAGAGTCATACTGCCCACACTGTTCTTGTGATCCACATTGCCCTTTTCTGGTGCAGCGCTTTGTCATCCCAGGCTCTCGGAGGAAGGAGGTTAGTGAGAGTCTTGTGGTTTTCAGCTGACCGATACATGTCAGGGGGACTTCCTCCTGTCAGCAAGTGTAGATACATGCCAGGGGTGCGTCTCTAGGTAGGAGTATCTGTATATCAGGTAAGGAGGTCACTGCCAAATTTAATACTGAAGCTTTTTGAAGGCCATTGTCAAATTCCAAATCACCATTTCCTAAGAAGCCTGAGCCATTGTCTTCCCAGGATGCTGCCTCAGCCACCACACAGCATGTGGGACAGCTAAGGGAGATTCTCATTGCTGCTCTGTCATGAACTCGCTGCGAGGCTTCAAGAAAGTTACTTGACTTCTCTTATCTTCATCTTCCCAGTCTTTAAATCAGATGAAGAACATCCTTCTTGCTGGGTTGTGGTGAAGATAAAACAAGATATTATATGTAAAGCTCCTAGTATATAGTGTCCGATATAGTAGGTGCTCAAAAAATAATACCTTTTTTTTAAAATGTTAATTCCTAATATTTGAAGAAAAAGCATCTGTGATGTAAGATAAAATATTGAAAAGTAGCACCAGAGCTTTAGAAAAGCACAAATTTCAAAATAATTCATCCCACATTAATCGAGCCCCCATCACATAGCAGGTGTGGTGGGGAGATGGGCGAGGCTGCGATGACCGTGTCACAGTGCTGTGACAGAGGCAAGGACAGGCGGCTGTGAGGACAGCCTGGGGGGGGGGTCAGGGAAAGCTTCCTGGAGGGACCACCCTTAAACTGAGACATGAAGGACAATGACAATCACATGGAAACGACCATTACCAGTTCGTGAGCACCTACCATGGAACACGAGTGGAAATCAGGTAGTTGAGGAACAAAGTAGGAAGGACATTGCAGGAAGGTGGAAGGGCCTGTGCAAAGAAACAGACGCTTGAACAAGCAGCGTGCTTTCAGGCAAGTGCAGAGAGGGTGGGGGCTGGGGAGGGGCAGAGATTGGACCTGGAGGCCCGAAGGCCATATAAGAGGCCTAGTAACCCAGCCAGACACACGAAAGACTGAGTTAAGACATGAAATAGGAATACGGTAACCCGTAGGTATGTCTAGGGGTCAGGTGGCTGGGTAGGGGATTAGTTACACAGAGTGAGGGAGAGGGAGGAGTTGGGGATGGCCCCCAGGTTTGTGGGTGGAGGAGCAGGGTGAATGGGGGTGCTATCTGCTGGGAGGAGAAGGGCTTCTACAGTGAGGGCGGGCTGGGGAGTGAAGGCGATGAGCTTGCAGCAAGCAGAGTAGTCACCCCTCCTCCCATAGACACGGAAGGGAAATAGCGGCAGTGGGGAGTATGTAACAGAGGGAATGACCTGAAAAAATGGCAAAAATATTTTCTGTCTCTTTAAAACATCCTCCACTCCTTTTTGGGAACTAAAACCTGCATCCCTGCCTCAGGCCAGTCAGGGGCCTGGGTGAGTCTTTTGTTACTTGTGCTATAGGAGGTGGCTCAGCCCTTACCAGACTGGTGGAAAAAGGTCCTGAGTGGAGGTCACGGGATTGTCTTCAGTGGAAATGGGGCGATCAGAATCATTAACCAGTTGAACAGCAATTGCCTGAGGCTGAGAACCGATCCTTTAAAAGCTCTGTATTTCTGCTTATTTTTAGGATGATGGCATTTCAGACAGGAGTCTCCATCCTCCTCCTTTGACGGCAAAGTAATAAGCTTCTCTTTCCTTCTCCACAAACCATTTGCTCTCGTGCTTCTGATGTGGCCTTGGGGACAAGGACTGAGCTTTCAGTAACAAGCTCACTCGCTGAGTGTGAGGAGCCTGTGGGTGGGGAAAGGTCTGGCTGCAAAGGAGCTGGGTCTCGTCTGCAGAGAGGCAGAGGAGAAGCCACGGAAACGCTTGAGAGTCGAAGTGCATGGAGAAGCCGGTCCGGCCTGGGCCCTGGGAACCACCGACACTACCAGGTTGGGTGAAGCATCCAAGGGCTGGAGGAAGCCAGGAAAGCATGGAGTCACGGATGCCACGTTTCACAGCACGGGGCCAGTGGGTCAAATGCTCCAGAGAGTCAGCTTAGCTTAGGCTGTGCTTTGAAAAGAAATATCCTAACCTCTGCTCTCTGCTGGTACATACTCTGCCCCAAGGACTAAGAAAAGCTTCGAGGTCAGAGAAGAAATGGTGGAACATCTCCCCATTTATTACATGTGAGCCTGTAGTGAACATTATATGTTCCAAGTTGATTTCTTTCAACTTGGCTAATGGTACTAAAAAATGAGTGTGTCTTGGAGGTGTAAACCTTAAAGCTGTGAATGCAGACTTTGAAAAGTATCTAGTCTAACTTAACCATTGCACAGTTGGGAAAACTGAAGCCCAGAAATGGAAGTAGCAGAATGCTAGACCTAGTTGTACTCCAAACACTAACGTCTCATTAATGTGTATTGTGTTTCTACCAATTACGTAATGAAGTCATTGCAGAGTACAGGGTAGCTTGGTTTGATCCTTGCATGAATTGTGGCTCTCATCCCCTGGAATGTTTCTTACAATCCTTAAAGAAGACAATTTCTTGATAAAACACTTCCCACTGCATGCCTTAAATGGCATTTAAAAGGAAGATATCAGTTAGGCACAAATATTCTTTATTGAGGAGGAGTCAGCATCTCTCAAATTTGGTGGGACAGTTAGAATTAAGGAAAGGATGGCTTTGTGTTACCAGGGCTGTTAACATGTCAGTGACAAGCCAGATCAAAAGGTGACTGTTGCTCAAGCTGCTACAAACCCTGTCCCCTCACAGTCTCCTGATAGCATGGAGAAGTCCTCAGTATTTCAGAGTCGTTGAGGTCTGTTTGTGAATAAATGTCACCTGCCAGTGCCACGTGGTGGAATGTGTGGGTCTCTGAGGGCTAAGTCTCTGACAGTTGCAGATCCTCTGTCTGACAATCTCACTCCTGAAACCTCAGACTCTTCTGGGAAAATCCCAAAGCTTTAGGCCCTGGGTGGTGGATGCCAGAGAGAGTGAATGTGTGAGTGGACAGATGGCTTGACTTTGAGAGTGCGTGGGACCACCGTGGTCATTCAGCCCAATGCTCCCATTTTATGGATGAGGAAACAGGGTGTTGTGGAGTGAATGTGTCTCCCCAAATTCATATGTTGAAACCCTAGCCCCCGTGTGATGGTATTAGGAGGTGGGGTCTTTGGGAGGTGATTAGGATTCGATGAGGTCATGAGGCTGGAGCTCTCGTGAATGGGACTAGTGTCCTTATAAGAGTCCTGGGAGCTTGTTTCTTCCCTCCACCATGTGAGGACACAGTGAGAAGGCGCCATCTGTGAACCAGGAAGCCGTCCCTCCCCAGATACCAAACCTGCTGGCTCCTCCATCTCAGCCTTTCCAGCCTCCAGAACTAAATATATGATGAATATTTATTTGTTGAGAAATAAACATTTGTTGTTTAAGCCACTCAGTCTCTGGTATTTTGTTATAGCAGCCAGGCTGGCTGAGACACTGGTTCAGAGAGGAGTAGGGAAGGGAAGCTGCTTGCCCACGGTCACACTAGAGTTTCAGATGAAGTTGGACTCCTGGCCCCAAGCTCAGGGCTCTTCTCTCTGTGGCTTGAGCTAATTCCCCAGCCCCCAAGAATGTCTTCTCTGAGAACCACACGCGAATATACAGAAGAGGGCTCCCTGACCATGTCCACATGATGTGACTTGCCCTCCTTGGCCACTGCTCATTGAACCAGCTGGGCTGTCCCAGGTCCACCTCCTGGGACTCAGGATTTTGAAACTGAAACAGAGGCTGGGAGTGGCCATAGGGCTCTGGAGAGGAGGGCCACAGACTCCTATGGCTGCGGTCCCCAGGGCTGCCCCTGGGGCTCAAAAACCACCTCTTTCTATGGGATGCCCCAATATCATCCCTTTCTTGCTTAAGGTTCCAGAAGTTTTTCTCTGCCACTTCCCCTTGAAGGGCCTTGACTAATATATGTTGAAGGAAAGCCAGTGAGTGGCCCTGTTGGGACCAGAGAACATGGGGACATTGCTTCTGAATGTGAAGCAGAGCTCTAAATACGCAATGGAGTGACTTCTTGCTTCTATTCAAACCCCTGCAGTCCCCTATAAGTCCCCTCTCAGGGACTGTCCCTCCCTCTTCACTGGATTCAGTGGGAACACCACATTGGCACCACCTGGCCCCTCTCCTCCTCGCTCCCTGCCCCCGCCGCCTGGGCCAGGAGGGAGCAGCCCATGAAAGCTGGGCCAAGGAGCCCCTCTCCTGAGGAATCTGGACTTGGAACAGGGAGATTCAGTTCCTCCTGGCTGCTCTCTTGAAGAAAGGAGACGCAGGCTTTGGAGCGTGAATGACAGCCATTGTACTGTGGGTGGGAAACAGAAAGCCAGACGCTTCTTGTAGCAAGAGGAAAAGTGGAAGCCAATGCATCAAAACAAAGAGAGACTCCCTGCGACCCCTGCAGCTCTCCCTTCCTCTGTTCCAGGTGGTTTCTGAGGCCCTTGGGTCCTGCAAGACACTGTTGAAGCATCCTTGTGGGGCATTCTGCTTCCTGCTCGCCGACTCCCAGTTGTTTCCTGTGGCTGCCGCCAAGAGTCAGAACTCACAGACCATGGCTGCTTGGCTGGAGGAGGGGGCTCACAAAGAGTGGGGGCTGGGAGTGGGGCTGCCCCTGAGCGGGAGCTTGATGGAGAAAACGATGTTTGCTTGGTGGGAAGGGAGGGGACATTCCAGGCAGTGGCACAGCTGCGAGGGGTCTCAAAGAGCCCAGTCTGTTTCTAGAACAGGGAGCGATTGGGTGTGGGTCCCTACGAAGGTTACAATCTCAAATCAAAACCAAGCTAGACAAGTATACTGTTGGTCATCTTGATGATTATGACAACCACTGACATTTGTCGAGTGCTTATAATGAGTTATAATACAGACTGTTACTCCCATTTTACAGGTGGGGAAACTAAAGCTTGGAGGGGCCACACAGGAAGGATTCAGACCCAAGCAGGCCAACTCTACTGCATACACCCCTGAAAACCACTATGCCCACCATTTAGTAGCAAGGAGAGATGCCATATGGAGAAACTGAGGCACAGAGTTAACTTGTTCATAGGGACTCAGTGTGAGATTTGGAGATGGAGGTTAAGTTTTCCAAATAAGACCTTTATCTTAGGAAGTCTGTTTCCTGTGGTGACTTAAATTCTATTCTTTGCCTCCAAGTCTGGAAGGGGATCGCTAACCTCAGGTCGCCAGTGAATGCCACAAAGGGTCTTTCATACTGAGGAACCACAATCAGGGATGCAGCTGCCCAATTGCAGAAGTGTTAAAGGAAGGTGGGAAATCAGTACTATGAGCCGATTTGGTGTGTGGGTTCCCTAACCACCCTGTGTCTGAGGGGACTTCTTGTACTCGGTTACAGCATTGGGGATACACTTGTCAGTGCAGAGCTGGGCCCCCCCGTACAGCCCTGGGCTCCACACCCCTGCCTGGCCAGCCAGCTGCACACAGTGCCTGAGGGGAAGGAGACAGGTGCCACTGTGGGCTGCCTGGCCTAATAGCCATGCCCACCCCCACTATGGAGGCTACATGAACTAGATTTGTTTCCAGCCTTTCTTACAGATAGAGGGGGTGCTAAGTGACCCACTACTGGCCAAGGAGCCAAAAGCAGAAGCTGGTTGGGGATTTTTGGAAAAGACTTTCACCATTAGTGCTGTCCCTTACTCCTCTTCTTTCTGCCTGGACAATGGCTGAGGTGTTTGGAGCGGTAGCAGCCACTGGAGACCATGAGGAAAGGGCAGGAGAAGCGTAGAGATACTAGTGCCAACCCTGCAGAGCCCCACAGCAAAACCAGCAGCCAACTAACTCTAGATTTCCCATTAATGAGAAAAATAAGCCCTTATTGTTTAAGCCATTGTCAAGTCTGCTGACCCTTAGACAGGAATGTATCCTGACTGATCACCCATCTTAGAGCCAGCGTGTGGACCCAGACACTGATCCGCTAGCCCAGTGTTTTTGTCCTCTCTCTCTCTGTTTTTATTCCAGAACCCTTTGTTAAAACCTTACTGAGAATTGTGATTAAGTAAAAATTGGAGGGAGAGCTCCTTTGACCAAAGCAGATGTGTCACCCACATCTCCCCGTGATCTCATCCATCCTACCCCCAACGGAGCTTTACACATCACAGTGTGTTTTACAAGGAAGGTCTCAAACGAGGAAATTGGGGCACAGAAACATGAACTGACTTGCTAGAGGCCACACAGCTAATGAATTAGCCATGCTTTAATGAATGACCGATGCTTAACTGGATCTCCGGCTTTCAGATCCTGAAACCAGGATCTGTTGCCCCCAAGTATTTTTCACTTGGAAATTCATTCATGAATTTTGGCAAGCCCTTTTTGTTAACAATGCAAAAATTAGGAAGTCTCTTGCTGATGCCCTTGAAGCGGGGAGGATTTGCTTGTTCATCCAGCCGTGGCTGGGTTGTTAGGTTCTCCTGTGAGGAAGCCAGTGCAGACCTGAATGCCTCCAGCTGGGCCCCCTGCACCTGAGGAGCCATGCTTCAGTGAGGCAGCAAAGGTACAGTCACATCTGTCACACGCCAGGCCTGCGGCATTGGGGTGTGTGTGTGTGAGGTCATTCATTAATTCATTAACACAGCAAATATTTACTGGGTTCGTATTTATGGTGTCAGGGCCTATCCTAGGCGCTGATATTAGAGAACAAGGCTGAGTTCTCTGTCCTCTTGGAGTCCAACCCAGAGGCAGAGAGTACACATCAACAACGAAGCTGTTCCGGAGGGTGGAAAGCGCCCCAAATATGGAAATAGGGTGATGCGAGAGCAAGTGTCAGGACTGGCGAGAGGCCGCTTGAGACCAGTGGTGGGACAGGCCTTTCCGATGAGCGGACACTGCAGCCGAGAAAAAGGTGAACAAGAAGACGGCAGTCATGTGAGTATCTGGGGAAAACAATCTCATTTTTCATGAGCAGAGAAAAGGCCAGTGTGGCTGAAGAAAAGGAGAATCTGTACAAGCTGAGATCAAAGAGATGGACTGGGATCAAACCATATATGCCTGGAGACAGGCATGTAATTGGACAGGGGCGTCCTGGGAGGCTTCCAGGCGGTGGCAAGAGAGAGAGAGAGCGCGCGTCCTCCAGCCCGGGCGCGCGGGGCGTGGCTCGAGGCCTGCGCCTTAGCCAATCAGAGGCTGGGGGCGGGCCCACCCAGGTCCTCCCTCGCCGTTCTAGCCCCACCTCCTCGAATGGCATTGGCTGTTCCCCGGTTTCCTCGACAACCACGAAAGGCGCCCCTGGTCTTCCCGCGACCCACCCGCCGGCTCTAGGGGAGAGGAGCGGGGTGGCCGTGGGGCGGCGGGCGGAGCTGGCTCCCACCGGCCAGGATGGCTTTCCTGGGTGACGGTCGTGGCTGGGGAGGGGGCCAGGCGACGAGTGAGGAAGCCCCGCAGGCCGGGAGGGCCCGAGGAGCCTTGGCTGGCTCTGCTGAGAGGGTCAAAGCTGGACCCGCCGCCTGGGGACCCCGACCTCTTGCACAGTCGGCGCGCTCGGAAGGATGTACGCAGAGGTGGGCGGGCTGACCTCTCGGGCATCGCTGCCCAGCAAAACATAAATGGTATCAATTTATATGCATTGCCCTTCAACTTGTTGTTTTTCGCTTGGTTTGTCTTGAAGGGTGCTCTTGTCAAGAGATGAAGATCCACCCGAGTCTTTAAATTGCTGCACGACACGGAATTACCGGCGTTTTCATCACCCCTTCCCAAGCTACCGCGTTTCCCCGAAAATAAGACCTACCTATAAAATAAGCCCTAGCAGGGTTTCTAAGCATTTGCGCAATATAAGCCCTACCCCGAAAATAAGACCTAGTGATGGGCGTGGCTACGCAGCGTATCTGCACAACCCATGCCTTTCGTCCCGGAGCGGTAAAGAAGACGAGCAGCCCTTCTCATCTGCCCCATCGTGACAGCTACTATCCCAGAGGTGACCGGAAAGGTGCGGGCAGCCCACCAACAAGGTCGGCTCCCCCTGTCAGGTCCCGGCCATCCTGTGCGTGCTGCAAGCTGAGGCTTTGAGGGGAAAATAACACATCCCCTGAAAATAAGCCCTAGGGTGTCTTCTTGAGGAAAAATAAATATAAGACTCTGTCTTATTATTGGGGAAACACGGTATTGGACTTTTTAGTTGGTTATAATTTTCTGCTATTAGTAACAGTCCTTCAGTAACTATCTTTGTGGTTCCTTCTTGAATCTGTATTTCGCTAAGATTGTTTTATTCTTCAGTCCCAGGCAAGCTGTCGATGACATAGAAGAGTGACAAGGTTAGACTGTGATCTAGAAAGATTCCAGTGGGGACAGATTGGAGAAGAGGGGATTGGATACCTTCTTGAGGAATGGCCTTGGCTGACAAAGCTGGAAGACCTTAGGGTCAGCTTCCGCAGTGACTGCCTGAGGAATGGTAGGCGAGTCCCCTACGCTCCCTGGGCCTTAGTTTCCTCATCTATGAAGAGAGGACATTGAAGTAGGGGTGACGGGCTGGTGAGGTGATTTGTAAGGTTTCTGCCTGCTGAAAATGCCTTATGTTACCAGCCCCTTGTCTAAAAGCACACAATAAAGTTGGATGAATTAATCACACAGTTGTCTCAGAGTTCTTAAACTTAAACTTGTTCTTAATGGCTGCTTTAAAAAGACATATTTGTCTTAATTCTCAGTAAGATGGGTCCCAACAAAATGCATATTACTTTGAGACACTTTTTTTACTGTAAACAAAGGTGGAATCATCTTCAAACAAGATCTTATTTTAACTTGTTAAACGAGCAGTGAGGGCTTCTTCTGTGTCTGGTACAGTTTGAGGCACTGGGGAGTCACAATGAACAAAGCAAAAATTCATGGTGTCAAGGAACTTACATTCCACTTGAGCATTTAAGACTGTGTATTTGTGTGTCTTGATCCCCCTTTTTAAAAAAATCTGTGCTTTTGCAAATGTAGAGGAACAGGAATCACATTAATTTTCCAGGCACCACCCAGGAAAGTCACAGCACGATTTCTCTGCATGTGTGATAGTCAGCCAATGCACTAATAAGATTCTGTGGTTTTGAGTTGCAAATAAAAATTCCTGTGGGTCCCCTCTCTGGAACTGCTGTTTGGGTAATATGTATAAAGGGGTATATATCTGTCAGAAAAGAGGGGCATTTTGTTTTTATAAAGGATTGCCTTCTTTCAAGTTATAGTTGATGACATTTTTTTCTGAAACAATGACATCCATCATTCTAAAAACATCATATTTTATTCATATCTTTCTATTTTACTCATAATACTTTGTTCTTAAGAGTTCCACTTACACACCAGCATTTCTCAGCTAAACATATCAGAAGTTTTCATTGATCTCTTTTCCACTCTTTTGCTTAATGAAATTACAGTACAATTGGCTGCAAATCTTCTTGCTGTGGGAGACGACATGCAGTAACTAAGAGCACAGCTCTGGAATTGGGTTGGGCTTGGCACTCACTCCCAGCACTTCCTAAATGTGTCACCAAGGCAGGTTAGTCTTGCAACGTCTCAGTTTCTTCTCTAAAAGAGGAATAACAGTAGTCTCTGCCTTCTAGAGCTATGTGAGGATTCCTTGACACTAGGTGAATTAATATCTAGCACAGTGAACGCTCGACCAGTGATCACTTTAACTGTCTGTCTGGCATGAGCTGGGTGGGGCAAGGGAGAGGGATTGTGTTGTTCTCATTGTCGGGTGGAAGAAAGAGTCCTGGGTTCTGAATCTGGAAACTATAGTATTGAATCTGTCACAAACTGGCTCTGTGACTCTGGGCAAGTCAACTTCTTTTTTGAGTCTGTTCCCTTGTTTGTTAAACAAAAGTCAATATTTCTTGAATACCTGTGGGCTAGTCTTATGTGTAGTATTACATATTTTATTTCTCAGTTTGCACACAGAGTAGTTGACACTCAGGTAAGTTAAATACTTGACCGAGGGCATACAGTAAGAAGTGGCAGGCCAGGATGCAAACCCAGGCAGCCTGGCTGCAAAGGCGAGGTTTGGGGCCAAGAAATGAGGTCATTTACATCTATGCTCAGCATCGCACATCCCATCCCAGCACATTTGTGTCTCAGGGACCTCAGTGATATGGGGCTGCTCAGCTCCTCCCATTTTATAAAAAACAGAAACTAAGGCCTCAACAGGATAAGGAATTTGTTCAGAGTCATACAAATTAGTGGCCTAACTGGACCAAGAGCCCAAGCCTCAGGACTCTTTCATCAGTCCATCTGTGAGAGTCTTTGCAAAAACAAAAAGCTGCGCTTTCGTTGTTAGGTTGCCTGTGGGTAGGTATGGTTTACACCTTAATTTGGTCATAGCCTTACTTTCCTTACATACTTGTGTCTTAGTTCAGGCTGCTGTAACAAAATGCCATGGGTTGAGTGGCTTATAAATAACAGAAATTTATTTCTCCCAGTTCTGGAAGCTAGAAGTGCCAGGGTGCCAGCATGGATGGGTTCTGGTGAAGGTCACATCCAGGTTGCAGACTGCTATCTTCTCCTTGTATAGTTACATGGCAGAAAGAGGGTGAGAGAGCTCTCAGGGGTTTCTTTTATAAGGGCACTAATCCCATTCACGAAGGCCCCACCCTCATTACCTAATCATCTCCTAAAGGCCTCAACTCTAAATACCATCACTTTGGAGATTAGATATCGATATATGAATTGGGGGGGGGGGACATAAACTTTCAGTCCATTGCAAATTGGACGTTCAGGGGGCTTGGCCCCAGTCACTTTGTCACCAAGGGCTTCATCAGCTCCAGCCAATAGCTGAGAGGAGGCCCCAGGGAAGCAAAATGTGTCTCCTGCTCATAAACACAGGACAGGGACACCCTGGGGTGCACCTGTGTGTTTCTGCAAAGAGCTGGGCTCTCTTTTCAGACCCTCATCCTGGGGAGGCTTGTGGGAGCCAGCCCCCCACCCTTCTGCTTTCTGTGGGAGAAGGGGGATAGGTGTGAATAAGAAGCTGTCACTTGAGGGGAGTAGAGAGGTCACAGGTCTGTTTGCTGTCTCCATCTACCAGTGGGCCTCTGAATGTGGCAATTTAAAAAATGGATGATATTTGTTTAAAATTAGGTGGGTTTGGAGACATGCTCTGCATTTTTTCACTAGGACTCTCCTGGTCTTGACCCTGTTTCAGGTCCTTGGGGGAACTGGAATATCTTTGCAGTAGTTCTCTGTGTGGTCAGGGGATCTCTGAGGGCCCCTGAGACCCCCTTTTCAAGGGATCCATGAGGTCAAAACTATATTAACAATAATACCAAGACGCTATGTGCCTTTTTCACTCTCAACCTCTCTGGTGTTTCCCAGGGGCTCTGTGGTGTGTGACATTGCAGCAGACTGAAGGCAGAAGCAGGGATGAGACTTCAGCCGTCTACTCTTGAGCCACACATGACAGATTTGCAAAAACTGTAAGATGCATTCACTTTTTTATGGAAAGCATTTTCATAAAAATGTTATTTATGTAAATGTATCTTCCATAAGAGAGTCATCTACACTCAGACTCCATGTTTGGGGGTGAAAGGATCTGGTCTACGTTACAGAGAAACCATTGTACCAATCAACCCATCTGCCAAGTGGTCTGGATGCCAGCTGAGGCTCCCCTGTCACTTCCTGCAAGTCACCTCCTCTCTGGTCCACACAACACTAGATTGCTCCCAAGGACCCTTCTGCTTTCAGCATATTGTGACACTTTACGGTGTCTTCTCCCATCACACCTGGAAGCTCTTTACAGGTGGGGACCCCTCCCTTCACCAGTCTGATCTTTTCTGAACCTTAGTGGAATGGGAACCACGTCCACCAAACAGCACTGTAGGGAGATTCAGATGAGAGAGTGAATGTGAAAGTGCTTTGCACATTGAAAAGAACTGGATAAATATGAATTTTAACAAAGGGCCAAAAAGCTAAGCATAAATATGGACACAGCGTGCAAAAAGCAAGGCAGACAAAATCTGAAATGAGTCACTTGTTAAAAGTATTCTGGGATTTTATTAATTCATATCTATTGAAAAAAAGAACTATACACCACTGTGTGTACAAAACTCTCAAAGGACCAGAAGCAATACATAGCTATGGCACAGACTCAGGAATTTATAATTACTCCTTACTTAAAACACACTATATTTTTTCCCAATTATAAAAATAACACACGATCATTGTAGAAAAGTTGAAAAATATGGGAGAGCATAAAAAGGACAATAAAAACCACCCATAATTCTACCACCCAGAGATAACGGTTAACATTTTGGGTGCATGTCTTTTATGCTTAGAAAAATTCCCTATATACATTTTACATGATTGATATCATACTTAACATACAGTTTTGTGTCCTGCTTTTTTCACTTAACATTGCATTAGGAACATTTCCCCATGACATTACAAATTCTTTGTAAATATGAGTGCAACGGCCACTTCCGGTTCAGCCCTGCACCTGAAGACTGAGCGGCCCCAGCAGGCTGCGTGCGATGCTGCCCGGATGGAAAAATAAAAGGGACACAAGGAAAGCAGAGGCAGGAGATCTGGATCCACCAGGCCCATACGTCCTGGGTTCCTTTTGTGAGAGGGAGTGCCCTCTCTGAGCAGGATCCTTCTAAAAGTGAGGATTTTCCTGCCTCACCTGTGGACAGGCTTGGTGGATTTCTATGCATCTGACATCAGGCCCGGCCAAGGTCAACATCAGGAGGCTCTGACTCCAAGGCCAGCCAGGATATAAAGTATTTCCAAACTGATAATGTCAGTAGACACTCGATTCTATGTGCTCAATGGCTAGTGACACACACCTGTTCAGGTGCACAGGTTAGCAGGAGTCAGGATCCTCTAGCCAGAAACCACTCTGGATAGCTTTGCGTTTTTGGTTCTGTAGCCAAGTGAGGGTGTCAGAAAGCAAAACCAAATGACAAAAAGAGAGATCACCCCTGGATAGTTGGTAAAGATAGCACTTTAAAGTCACCTGGGGCCTTCGTATCACCAGCAGTCCCAGCCTTTGCTAGGACATTCATATTGGTACGGAACTGGCAAAAAAGGAAAGAGAGAGAGAGAGAG
>VBSM01003203.1:1107391-1118785 GCA_008086735.1 Cheirogaleus medius
AGAGAGAGAGAGAGATATTAAGAGAAGGAAAAGGGGTGGGGGTGAGGGATGCTCCAAGTGTAGTTCTACAAAAACCTCCTAGTTTTCAAGTTCAAAGTGCTCCTAGCTTTCTTCCTCTGGAGAGCGCTCGTTACATCATGGGGTAAGCGATGACAAAATAGTTAAGCTCTGAATCGATCAGCTTTCGGTACTTTCTGTAAATGTCCCGCAGGGTCCTGTCCTCTTCATTCGTCTCATATCTGTTTGTGTAAATTCTCACCTGTGCCAACAGAGAAACACACCCCGCCCCCACACACAACGTGACTACATCATTCAGGGCCCGACAGGAATCCAAATGACCTACACGAACAGTTGTTGGCAGAATCAGGAAAAGCCCAAACCCAACTACTGAGTAGGAGAGCTCCAGATTCCCTTCCGTGAAATTGCTAATTTCCAGTGGACAGATCTCTGACCTCTGTCCCAGCGCCGGGGCACTGTCCTGGACGCCCCGGCTCCATCCCGTACCTTGAGCGTGCGCAGGGCGCACTGCCCCTCTTGCTGACTCTTCAGGATCCGCTCCACGAACTTAACATCGAGGAAAGCCCAGATTTTGAAGTAAAACAACTTCCTGCAGGATAAGATGAGGAGGTGCAGCTCCTCGTCCAGGGACTCGTGGTTGTTGTTGAACTCAAAAGTTAATTTCTGGAGGAGCAGCAAAGGGGGAGATGTGTGTGAGCAGAGATGCCGCGATCGGCTGGGTCAGCCCACACATTTCCCTGCCCTGGGTTTCCATGGTGGTCTGGGAGGAGGGGCGCTTTTTAGATAAGGGACACTGGACCTGTGGTTCTCAGAGGAAGAGATTCAAGGATGATGGTGATCTTATTCAAGTTTGCAAAACGTGGAATTTGGAGGTGGTGTGCTTGGAGTCCAGAGACCAAGGTGCAGGTCCCAGCCCTGTGGGTGGCCGTGTCCTTCTGTAGCACAGAAGGGTCATGATCATGTCTGTCCCGCCCGCCCCAGGGTCATGTGGGTATCAAATGAGGTATTAGCACCTTGCAGTCCACCCATGTTTGTCATGGTATATATACACCTGTTAATATCAATTGTCACAACTGCTGTGAGGGCCTCCAGAGGGGCAAAGGGACTCTGACTTGCTAGCTGGGAAAGCTGCTGGATTAGGGAACATCTCAGAACCTCTGAGCTCTTCGGTGGTGTAAGTCACATTTGGTTTTTTGTTTGGTCCGGTCCTCCTCACGCTACCTTCTCAATTACCAGGCACTGCTGTAACCAGACAGGTCCCTGCCGAGAGCTGACCACAGGAGGCACCAGGTCTCCTGTGTGCTGCTGTGACCTGGTGGGAAGGTAGGAAGGGGCTGCCCACCTGCTATTCACCTGCAAGGGACCTCCCAGCTCAGGCTTCGCAGCTCTGAGCTGGGGACCTATGGGCTTTCCTTGGTTGACAGGCAACCAGAAAAGTCCTTGTGTCCCACATGTAGGAAGTGAGCCGCAGCTTTTGTCATCTACTGTGTGGTCTTAGGGGGAGGAGAGGAGGCTGAGTTTGGTAACAGCTCCTAGAACTTCAATTTGAGATTGAACGAGCATGTGGGGGCCCAGCCAAGAGTGGGGAGCAGCAGGCTTCCCCGTGCCCCCGACCCCGGGGGGGGGAGCCAGTCACCTGAGTGGCAGTCACTCCACACAAGTCTCCCTGCCCTCGCTTCCCACCCACCTGCAGAGTGTGCCGGAAGGTGGGCAGGAGATCCGTCAGAGTGGGCCGCATGGACCAGTCCGGGTCACTGAAGTAGCAGCTTCTCAGACTGATGCTTCTGACCGGGATCTCCTGCAGGAGGATCCGGGCCAAGCGCTCGTACTTCATCACCCGCTCGAAGAAGAAGTTCACCTTCAGGTTGGTGGCCTGCCTGGCCAGCTTGGCCCAGGACATGCCCCAGATGACCTGTCCGTGGGGGTCATGAATGTGGCATTTGATGTTTATGGTCCAGAGGGTGCTGGCGTTGTTCTCACACAAGTTCTCGAGCAGCTCGTCGGAGATACAGTTGTAGTTGAGGGTCAGGGCCGCCAGGTTGCAGAACGTGCCCATGGTCTTGTGGAACTGGGGGCTGCTGTAGACGGCCAGGTGGTGGCTGAAGTAATCCTCGATGTTGAGCTCCGAGGCCAGGCTCTCGTTCCTCAGGTAGCTCAGGGAGTTGAGAACATGGCAGCCTTGCTCCACGGTCAGCCTGGCCCCCTTCAGGTTGAGATAATCCAGGTGTTTGCCCATTTTCTTCAGGAAGAAGCTCAAGCTCTTGATGAACGAGCTCCTGATGCTGTTTCTCCACACCAGGCGGTCCAGCTCCAGGTGCTGTATGGACAGGGACTTCAGACGGTTGTTACTCTTGCCCAGGCACGAGAGAAGGCCCCGCATGGTGACCTGGAACTTCTTGGTCAAGACGGTGTTGTAAGGATTCAGGAATTTGATCTCCAGGTGTTCCAGATAACGACCAAACTTCTTAACGTACCAGAGCGCTGACTCGAATTCGGATGCGTGTACCCTGGAAGGTCTCCCGCTGAAGGTGATGGTCCTGTATCGCCAGAGGTCGGCCGAGTACATCATCTGGTTCCACTTTCTGCAGACCAGGGCGGCCCTGGACCTGTCCCTGTCTCCCAGCCACCAGAAAACACGACGCAGACACACATCTGGCAGAGTGGCCCAGCAGCTCTGGTCTTGGGGCTGGATCAGTTCGCCTTCTTCGTCCATGAAGGAACTGGGAGGGACAGTGCAGCTGTGTGGTAGGCAGGGCTTCCAGAAAGGAGGGAAGAAAAGCAATCACTTGTTTTCTGTGGGGAGTAAAAATGAACAGCCATTACCTGCCAAATAGAAATTAAACCCAATCGGACTAGCTTTCTCTGAGATCTCGTCTATATTAGGCACGGTGACAGGTGCAGGTGGCTCCATGATAAATGCATGATACAGTCCACACCTGTACGACTTTCACAGTCTATCCATGGACACAGACCGGTACTCAATTACATGTGAGAAAAGTGAAAAGGTTCAGGCAGACTCACAGTATAGGGTAGCAAAAATAGAGGGTGATTCATTCTGTGTGGGTAAGGAGGAAGTAGAGAGGGTTGCTCGGAGGAGGTGACATACAAGCTGGAGTTTTTGTTTTTATTTTTGTTGCCTGGCTGGAGTGCAGTGGAGTCATCATAGCTCACTTAGCCTCTAACTCCTAGGCTCCAGTGATCCTCCTGCCTCAGCCTCCTGACCAGGCTGGGTTTTGAAGGATGAGCAGGATTTGCAAGGCAGACCATGTTGGCCTAGGGGTGGCAGTGGAGGGACTGATGCATTCTGGACAGAGGGAACAATATGTGCAAAGCCACAGAACTGTGTATGTGATGTGCTCGTATTCAGGGAACTAACAACTGTTTAGTTATCTGGACTTTAACTTTTACATGGGCAGGGAGTGGAGGAACTAGATTCAGTGGGAGTAGTGGGAAGTGCTGGATCAAGGGGCTCTGAGTGATGTGATAAAGACTATGTCCTGGAGTCCAGGGGTTCCCACTGTCCCCTCTCCCCAAGATCTGGGAATTCTGACGTGGCCTGCCTCCTTCCCTGGATGGGAGGCACTGCATGTTCTGAGCTATGGAGCTGATGGTTGTGTTAATATCCAAGAGGTGCAGCAGCAGAATAAAGGTGGGGAACCCAACCTGGGGTCATGGAGAGCCATGGGGACTGCAGGGTCACATGCCCAGAAGTGATGTGGTCAGTCTTGGGGTGTAGAAAGGACACTGTGGGGAAGCAGAGGAAGGACGGTCAGAGCAGAGCCAGGTGTTGTGGGAATAGTGACGGGGCTGTCTTAAAGGACACGATTTGGTAAGTGGTGAAGGTAGAAATGGGGAGGACTGAAATGTTTCTGACCCTGCTGTTGGACTGCTGGTGGTACCACCTGCCATGCTAGGGAGTCCCAGGGAAGAGCTGGGCAAAGGCCTGCCTGATACACACGGCCGTGCATTGGACTTTGTATAGCCAACTGCTGAAATTTTCACGTTTAGCTTTCCATTTTCCCTGCCCGAAAACTCTCCTTGTTTTCTTTGCCTCTCCCTAGGCCCCATTCTTCAAGGTTCAAGCCCTACCACTCCAAAAAGCTTTCATTGGCTACTTTACCAAGGAAACAAAGGTTATTGATTGTGGCCTATAAAATTACAGGGCTGGAAAGAGACCTGAGAATTGATTTCTTTTCAGATGGACACTGAGGCCCAGAGATGTAAAGGGATTTGCCTATGGTCACATAGCAAGTTAGTAACAGGGCCCAGACTAGAACTTAGGCTTTTTGACTCTTTCTCTGTACTTTTCCTATTCCTACTTCTTGGACCTCAGTGGCAGAGGGGAAAATTAACCATATATCTCAATTCAGGACAGACATTGTCTGTGCAAGACCCCTCTCTGGTTTTATTTATTCGTTTATTCCCTTTTAACTCTCTGTGCCATCCCAGTGCCCCCTTATAGGCAACTATTCCAGTGTGTTTGATGTGCATTGTTTTGTTTGTGTGCGTGCTTGCCAAATGTATAGCTAATGTCTATAAGATTCCTTCCTGTGGCTCTGTGTACATTTCACCCATTGCACCTATTAGCTGAGTAGAACTCATGGTGGGCATCTTTCCTGTCCCCCATCCTCTCTCTGCTGCTCCCAACACCCCAGTGGTGACAAGCATCCTCAAGCGAGCACCTGTGCGGGTCTTCCTAGAGACTTCTCCAGGCCTTTGTCCTCACTGCCCCTTCACTTTCCCTCACCGCCCACGGAACAGCTTGGCTCCTGTCTCCAGCCGGCCCTCCCATCCGCAGATCTGGACAGACTTCCATAGGGATTTCACAGCAGCCCGCCCCACCCGTGACACAGGGCCCTAGTCGGTTCCCAGCTCTGCTTCTTCCATATTCATCCTGCTCCTTTCTCTGTCCCTGCTGGCCAGGGTCTGCCCCTTTGGATAATCTGTGTCCTGGCCTCTCTCTCCCAAGGGACCCACCTACTCCCTGAGGCTAGTGACATCTTCATTCTGCTTTTGTGAAGGCACTTAAGCAATTAAACAATGGAGAAATTTAACAAAGGAAGAAATAGGAATGTCTCTTCAATCACTTGTAAACTGCCCAAGGAGAGGGGCCCTCATAGCACTCAGCTCTGAGAAGAGCTCCTACAAGGTGCTCCAGAAAAGCTAAACCAATTCCAAAGCTCCATGAAACTGCTCACCCTAGCAAAGTCCGAAGTCAAAAGAATCATCAGACACCGAAGCTGGAAGGAGTGGGGGTGGAAGAATAGGTCTGGTGGGCTGGGAAAGTTGTTGCAAGAAGCCCCCAAGTCATGTATAATTCCTAGGAATCCCACCCACCCCCAGACCTCATCAGAGGCAGCTTAGCTTAGGGGGTTGGATCCTAGCTCTGTCAGCTGCTGTTGTGTGACCTTAGGCAAGTCGATTTCTTTGCGCCTCAGTCCTCACATCTGTAAATAGGGGTAAAAGCTGTACCTTTCTCCTAGTGTTGGGAGGATTAAAGGTGCTGATACACCGGAAGCAGCAGAGCAGTGCCTAGCGCATAGCCGGTGCTACACACGTGTTGGCTGCCACTAGTAAGCAAGTTGGTGTCAGGGACGTTCTGCGATATCCCTGTCAGGATGATGTGAATACGCCTATTTTACAAATGGGGAATGTTGGAAGGTTCATAAAGTTTCCCGGTGAGATCATGAAATAAGCAAGGAGGTGAGATTAGAACCCCGGCTAGGGCTTCCAACCCTAGGCTTGGTCCACCACATCACACAGCTGCCACCCAGGGAAGGAAACCTAAGAATGTCCTACACCTAGGGCAGGGGAGGTGGCTCAGAAACTCCCGTAGCCAAAGATGCTTCCAAGAGGAGGCGAGTGAGGAGGGCAGCACGCCCCTCCCCGCCCCTCCCCCGGGCGTCCCACCGCACCCCATCCTGCGCCCGCGCTGCGCTCGCGCGTTACCGGCTAGCTGCGCCCCGCTGGCTGCGCCGGGTCTGGGCTGCAGGGACCGGGAGCGCGCCTGCCTGCTCCGCCCGCGCCGCTGCTGCTCGGACGCCAACTCCGCCAGCGCCCGGGGTCCGCGCCTGGACCTCGCCCAGGCTCGATGCCAAGTACCGGGCCGCCTTTGTGACGCGCCGCCACCTGCGGGACTCTGCTAGTCCGCACCGGTCGCTGGGGCGCAAACCTGGAGTTGCCAGATGAGTTGATCGCGCGCGCAGAGGGCGAGACGGGCCCCGGCGCAGACCATGCAGGACCGCGCCCCGGCCAGGGGCTGGGAGCAGGCGGCGCGACCCGCGCTCGGGGCGAGGATGGGCACGGCCCCTGCCCTTCCCGCTGCATGCGAGGAAGAGGTTCTGCCCGGAACGTGGTGTCAGGCACGCTCAGTTCTCCGCCTTTCCCGTCCTGACCCAGCCCCGGATCTCCTGGCTTCTCCTTTGGAAGCCGCCGCTGCGCGGTCAGCCCGTGGGCTCCGGTTTCCTCTCCTTAGACGGGGTCCCGCAGGACAGCCTTAGCAGGCCCCGCTCACCGAGCACGACAGAGCGAGAGAACCGCGCCGCCTTTCCAGTTCCGGGAGGGTGGGGCGCACCCATCTTCCTTGGCCCTTCTCTGCCCTGGTAGAGGCGAGCGCCCTAAACGGGGTCTCCCCAAAGCCCAGGCAGACAGGTAGGGTCCCCCAGGCCGCCCTTCCTGCCTGAAGCCGTCGAAGCCGCCCTTTGCACCGTACCTGGCCCTCGCTCACCGCCCAGCCTCTCTTCTCTGTCCTTCCCTCCTTCGGTGCCTTCTGTGCTGTCGCTCTCCCTTCCCTGCGCACTGCTGTCCTCCCTTGCCCTGGAAAACCAGTGTGGAATCCAAATAAAGGTGAACAAGAAACTTTCAGGCAGGCGATTTTATTTTTCAGGGACGAAGCTGGGTTCTGTAAGGTGTCTGGGCTGGGAGGCCCCAAGGCTTAACCAGAAGTCTCAGGCAGAAGAACTGGAATCTGTTTTTCGTTTGGTTTATGTGCGGCTCTCGGGCAAACCAATATCTCTGTTCAAAAGAAGGAAAATAGTTAGTCCAAACCTTTTCTTCTAAATCCCAATGAATAAACCCGTGTCTTTTCACACGACCATCACAGAAAGTAAGCAGGAAAGCCAGTTTTGGGAAAGAAATCTAAATTGGTGGTACCTTTTCTTTTCCAAATCTAGCTGGAATTTCTCACTTGTTTTCCTTTCGATGAGGCTAACCACCAGCATTTCTCCTAAAGAAAAGGATATTTTAAAAGTTTGTTATGTTTAACGTGAAATGTGCTAGTTCCTGGAATATCTCTGGATATTGCTGTCCCTTGTTGCAGAGGAGGAGCTCAGGTGTGATGGTTTAGAAAAGGCATGGAGCCCACCCAGCCAGGAGGGGGATGGGAGGCTTGTCACCTTCAGGGAGTGAAGGACCAGATAAGAGAATCCCACACTCCCACACCATGGACTCCTATGCAGCTATTAAAAAAAAAGAGAGAGAGCTACATTGTTTGACTTGGAGGGATTTCTGTGGATGTTGCTGAATCATAACATTAAGACATAAAGAACCGTGTGTAGCAGGGTTCCAAATGTGTGTGCTTGTGTGTGGTTATTTAATTAAGTTGCCAAATAAAATATAGGATGCCCAGTTAAATTTTAATTTCAGTGAATCAGAAAATCATTGCATGGGACATACTTACACTAAAAAAAAAATTCTTTGTTTTTCTAAAATTTAAATTCGACTAGGTGTCCTGTAGTTTCATTTGCTAAATCTGGCAACCCTATTACATAAGAATGGAGAAGGGTGTGGAAGGAAACATACCAAATTGTGGGAGGCAAGGGAAAATGGCAGTAATAGCACCCCTAGCAAGTATGAAATTAGCCCATTTTTGTAAAATCGTGTGCTTCTATGCATATATAAATTATAAAGAAGTTAGAAAAAAAGATTTAGGCCTACCTTTTTGTAAGGAACGTGCATATCATATATTAAGTGAAAAAGGCAAATGGCAGAGTAGTGAGTATAGGAAGGTAGTGTGTGGAGGAAAGAAATAATTCAAACCCTGTTTATGTTTGTTCAGGTTTGCATGAGCAAAGCCAAAGTTTTGAAAAGGTGCCCATGAGGCTGTTGAAATCGGTATCTTGGGGCATGAGATTGGGGAATACGGGCGGGAGTGGGGGATGATTAGCTTTGCTTTTGTACTTCCTTTTATGGTATGATGTCAACTAGTTACAACAAAATCTAGTACTTTTGCGTTTTGAAAAACATCAAATAGTGGGAAAAAAAATTTTTAAGTGAGGCAACCAGTCTGGAGATTATGGGCACACACTTTGCAGCTATGTACACGTGGATGCCAGGCTAGATTCTCCTACTCTCTAACTATATAGCTCTTGGAAAGCTACTCTTTCTGTCCATTTTCCTCATCTGTAAAATGGGGGATAAAATACATGCCTATCGTTTACAATGAAGATTAACCATTTGTAAAGAGGTTTGCATTGCAACTAGCACACAATGATTAACGACCTCTAATGCAATTCTTATTATTACTAGAAAATAATCTAGGATGTAAAAATCAGGATAGTCAGGGAGATGGCTGCAAACCCGGATCTGCTTGAAGCAAACCTTGATCTGCTGGAGGCAAGCCACCAACTGACCTAGGATCTTGACCAAGACACTTCTGATCTCTGGGCCTCAGTTGCCATATCTATACCACGAGAGAGGTAGACTGGGTACTCTCTGCTTCATTCACTTACTCAACAGTTTTTAAACACTTGCTGTGTGTCAATCCCTAGGTTTGAAGCTGGAGACACAGAGACGAGAGATCTGGCTCTACCTTCAAAGTGACCCAGTCTCTGGAAGGTGATGCAAATAAACCAGGTGGTAGGTGCTAAGAGGGGGCGCATTTGGGCACACGGAGAAGGGGAGACAGAGACAGCCATAACATCTGCAAACATCCTGCAGGTCTTGGATTTCTTTGATACTGTCCAGGAGAGCAACGACAAGAACAGAGAGGCTGAGTACCTGATGTTGATTTAGGATCGGCAGGGGAAGTAGGATACCACACTGAGGACATCTCCTCAGAATGTCGTATGCTGCCTCATCTTCTATAGAAGAGGTGGTCCCGGTCTTGAACTCAGACTCTGAAGGCAGATCCGCAGTTTTGTTTTTGCCTCTTGGTGCTTGCTTTGACGAACTTTCAGAAGGAAGAGGAAATCTGTTTATATTTTTTGTCTTTGGACGAACATCTTGCCCTGCTGTGGAAGTCTGATTTTCGGCAGTCTGACTTGGAAGGGATGGAGGAGGAATTTGGGGCTTTCCAATTGGAAAATGTCTCTCAAACTCTGAGTTTGGACAGCATTTGCCCTGCAAATTAAACAACGACTTCAGCTTTAATGGTTGGACAATACAGTAGACTAGATAACACAAAAACTTGCCACTATAAACACTTAGGGATGCTGGATAAAATATGACAAACATTCCATTTAAGTTAATAGGTGACTTTGCAGGAAAGAAAGAAAATTTTGCATTCCAGGAATGAAGGCCTAATTGGTTGCTATGGTTTGAATGTGTCCCCTCTAAAATTTGGGTGTTGTCAATGTGATGGTATTGAGAGGTAGGGCCTTTAGAAGGTGATTAGGCCATGAGGAAGCTTTTCTTGTTCGTGGGATTAGGACCTTATAAAAGAAGCTTCATACAGCATTTGGCTGGCTTGCTCTTCTGCCTACCATACTAAGATGTAGCAAGAAGGCCCTCACCAGACACCAAGCTGGCACCTTGATCTTAACTTCCCAGCCTCCAGAACTGTGAGAAATAAATGTCTGTTCTTTATAATTACCCTGTCTCTGGTATTCTGTTATAACAACACAAATGGACTAAGACACTAGTTAAGCACATGAGCTGACACTGGTTATGGGAAATGTGGGGTCAATTTTGTGATTAGGGGCTGGGCTTGGATGACAGAAATGTCCCATCCACAGAAGTGGGAAAATAGAAGTGAGAATCCACTTCTCCTGCACAAAGCTGGGAACTTTAAAGGCTAAATTATGGTGGCTCAGAGAAAAGAATCAGCTAATGAGAAAGGACAAGTGGCAAGGAAGCGCTTCTATCTTGAGCTGACATTTAAGTGTGGGGAAGAAAAAATTCATGCCCCTGAAAACTCAAAATCACAAGTCCGTATCATTCTTGTGTTTGGGGTTCAGATTTACATTAGCCTCATGGTTTAGGAATCCCAAAGCAAAAGAATTAACATAAAAATTAGGATATCTAGCAGAAAAAATTACAAAATTCCTCTGGAGGTTACATAGCCTCAAAATAGGTCATAGAGGATTTTCATAGGTAGAGTCCCACCAAATAGAAATTCACAATCCAAAATTACAAACACAGGGAAACAATCCACCTCAAGTAAGAGTCACAGCCATAACCAGTAGCAGGATTAACTTCCAAGAAGTTCAGATAATACGATAGAAACTGTAAAATAAATTAATTAAAGGTGATCAAAACAAAGAAAAGAATAAAATCCCACAAAAGCAGAATAGGCAAATTTGAAAGAAATTTAAGTCGAACTTCTAGAAATGAAAAATAAAGATAATGAAACTCAAAGGATAGGTTAAAAGCAGCAGATGAGATTTGACCAAGAAAGAATGAATGAACTTGAAAATAGATTTGAGGAAATTACCCAGAATATAAGAGAGAAAATGTGAAAGGCTAAGAGATGTGAAACTGGAATGAGAAGGCCTAATATACCTCCATTGTATTCCAGAGCAAAAGTTGGGAGAATGTGGGACAGTTGGGGAATGTTGGGAATTCAAAGAGATAACAAATGAGAATTTCAGAACTGATTAAAGACATAGATCTTTGTATTCAGAAAGGAGTAATCCCGAGCAGGAGAGAAAAAAAAAAATAACTACATAAGCACATTGTTCTGAGCAGGATGAATGCAAATAAATCTACTCTTAGACACATTACAGATAAAAGGCAAACAGGATCTTGAAATCAACTAGAGAAAAAGATTATCTACCAAGGAATGGTAACTAGACTGAAAGGAGACCTATCAACAGCTATAATAGAGGTGGGAAGACAATGGAATAATCTTGGAAATTCTAAGAGAAAACAGCTGTTATCTTAGAATTTGATATCCAGCTAAACCATCATTTAAGAATGCAGGGGAGGCTGGGTGTGGTGGCTCACGCAGGTAATCCTAGCACTCTGAGAGGCCGAGGTGGGAGGATAGCTTGAGCTTGAGAGTTTAAGACCAGCCTGAGCAAGAGCAAGACCCTGTCTCTATTAAAAACAGAAAAAATTAGACCAGCCACTAAAAATAGAAATAAAAAATTAGCTGGGCATGGTGCTGAGGCAGGAGGATCCCTTGAGCCCAGGAGTTTGAGGTTGCTGTGAGCTAGG
>VBSM01003203.1:1118856-1130832 GCA_008086735.1 Cheirogaleus medius
AAAAAAAAAAAAAAAAAAAAGAATGCAGGGGAGAAAAAAAGCACATTTTCAGGCAACTAAAGATTTACTTTAGGTTCAGACTGGCAACCAATGTTGCTTGCTAAAAGGAACTACTGCGATATATTTTAGGAAAAGAAAAATCTTACCTAGAGAGAAAGCTTGGGATCCAAAAAAGAATGTGAGCAAAGAGAAGGGTAAACTTGTGAGTATATCCAAAAAGGCATGAATTGCATATATAACCATAATAATAATAATCACTGAAGAGGGGTAGTATGAAAAGGTGAAACAAAATTTTGGCAGTGATAAAGACAGGAGATAAAATAGATGGTGGCTGTGTACCACTAGTTCAAACGTTTTGCTAGCAAGGGGAACAAAGAAACAAGATGGTAGCTGGAAGAAAATAGGATTAGGAGAGTTATTTTTTGTTTTTATGTTTTCGGATCATGTTAACATAAAGTTAAAGACTGAGAACCATAAGACCATGTGGTATACATGATTTTAGTCCCTAATTTTCAAATAAAGAAATAGAATTCTTTTCATCTAAGTCCAAAGATAGTAATGAGATAGGGAACCAGTAGTAGGCGTTGCTTAATGCAGAATCAAAAAGCCCCTGATATATAAAACAAAAACAAAAACAAAAACCAAAAACAAGATGTGGCAACAGAACAAGTTAACACTGATTGGAACCAAGATGGCAAAGAAATAGGCCATTTCTTGTCCTTGCAGCTTTTTATGCCTTCATTATAGTACGTTATTAGCTGCTAGAAGAAAGTCCCGCTAACACCATGACAGTTCTAGGAGGGACCTTATAAAGGGTCCCAGTTCTAGGAAATCACAGCCCCTTTCTAAGAAAGAATATGAATATTCCTCCCCTGCTTAGCTTATGATTAAGCCATTGCTTAAATAAAGAAATAAAAAAACTCCACAGATGCTGTTCTCCTCGGCAGGGAGAATTAGCCTCTACTCTGTGTGTGGAGTAGATCTTCTACATTGCTTGAATAAAACGTGCTATCACTTTTAACCACTGGCTTGCTCCTCAATTCTTTCTTGCACTAAGCCAAGGACCCACTTGGACTTCGAGCGATTCCCAGCATTGGGAATTACTTTCCTGTGTCTGTAGTACCATTGATATCTGGAAGTATTACTTCTTAAAAAAACTTATCATAACAAATGTTAGAACATCCCAAAGTGAACAGTTTTGAGACATTTTTGTTGCCTACGTGTACAGCGCATTTAACATCTCCCTGTTGTAGGAGATAATTGCTGGAGCAATGTAGCAATGACCTTGTGTGACCTTGTGTAGGCAAAAAGAAGGGATGTAGTGCCCCAGTGGCGGGGAGGGATAGGTTTAAGATAGGAACATAGGAAGCTCCTCTATGGTAATAGGTGGGAAGGCAGAGTGTGTGAGTGTGAGTATGCACGCTGGTGGGGAGATAGACCTGGGGTTGCGTGGCCATGGTGCCTTCTTTTCATGAAGAAGTAGATAAATCATTATCCCCATTGTCCTCAAAAGAAGAAAGAAGCTCAAGGGGGATTACACAGCCAGTAAGTGGCAGAGCAGAACTAAAGTTCAGGGTTTCTGACCACAAATCCAGTTCCATATTTATGAGAGCTCCCCACCTCCTTGCGGCCTTCAAATAAGTGTGTAGGCGCCCTTGGTTGCCAGACTGAACATTTTGAAGGGGGGTGGTCAGCTTCACTCTTGTTTTGGTGCTCATCAAGTGTCTTCTGATTCAATCAGAAGACATGGACCACGCATATAATAGAATAAGCATCAGAATTAAGGAAAACAAGTGCATAGGTGATTTCAATGCATGGCTGAGGATGAGAACCACATGGTGGGTGCAGCACTTCTCAGACTTGAGACATCTGGGAAACCTTGTGACCCTGAATATTCCGATCGAGCATGTCTAGAGGGAGGGCCTGGGTGGGAGTCTGCTTCTCTAACCAGCTGCCAGGGGTTGCTCCTGCTGCTGAACCACAGACTACACGTGAGAAAGCAAGAAGCTGAGAGGTGGAAACAATTCCAAAGTTTGTCAGCAGAATGATGGGAAAGCAAAATGTGGTCTGACCATAAAAAGGCCAGAAAAGGAAGAAAGTACAACTCCAACATGGGTGAACCTTGAAAACGTTATGCTAAGTGAAAGAAGCCAGATACAAAAGTCCACCTATTATATGATTCCATTTAAATGAAATGTCCGGAATAGGCAAATCTGCAGAGATAGAAAGCAGAGTTGCGGTTGCTAGGGGCTGGGAAGAGGGAGGAGTGCGTAATAGCTACTAATGGGCATGGGATTTCTTTTCGGGATGATGAACATGTCTGGACCTAGATTGCACAGCACTGTGAATGTACTGTCACTACAGTAATGGTCAATTTTATGTTATATGCCTTTTACCTCAATAATAATAAAAAAAACCCCACAAACTGGATCATCGCTACGATCTCCTTAGCTTTGATATTCTACAGTTCTAGGAATTAAAGGGATAAGAAAGGTAAACAGCTCTCTGCTCAAGAAAAAGGAGATGAGTCCCCTGGAGAGAAGCCTTGGCAAGTTTCCCAGAGGGGAGGTGCTCCATCCTGTGCAAAAGAGGGGGCGACTGGGGACAGCCACGCACTGAAAGGTGCTCAGGGCTGTGGAGGGAAGAGTCTGTGAATGTCCCCAGCTAAAATCGAGCAGTCACATCATGGTATCTCTATAGAGTCCCCTTTTTGTACCCAGCACTGATATCAGGAAGACAGAACAAGTCGTTCAGTTTTGCAAGGGAGCTCACAGTCTAATAACGAAGACTGCGGGACGGGCGTGGAATGGAGACAAGGCCCTATCGAGGACCAAATTGCCACATCCTGGCCCAGAGGGTTGTAGGTGGTCCGAGGTGATCAGGGATGATCAGGCCCCTTGAAGGGGTGGGCACAAATGAAGATCAATTATCTATGCTAAATCAGCCTGAAGCAACTCACTAAAACCCCTTTATGAGCAAAGCGAACGATAAATATGGGAACCTCTAATATCTGTGCTATGTAAAACCGGGCCCAGCATCTGCCTTTCCTATCACACTTTTGAAATGTGGTCTAGCTACTGGCACCATTAGAAAGTGACTAACTGCTACTTACCATATGGCGGAAATACTCATTTTCTGGAATCATTTGGTCACAGTAATGACAGGAGATGTCCCTTTCAGGAGCTGAAATTCTTTCCCCTGAATAAGCACAGAAACAACACCACAAATGATTGCCCTTGACAATGGCTAGCCCGGTTCTCCCACAACTGCCTACAGGGCCTGTGCTCAGGAGTATGAACTGCCCCCAGGCCTGCCTGGCCTTGAGTCCCCTGCACTGCCAGCGTCCCCGACCACACAGGCAACCCTTGGCTGAGTCACCCACGTCATTCCCTTCCTGGCCACAGACGAGCACTCAGGGCTGCAGCAGCCCTGATGGAGAGACACATTCCTAAAGGAGGACTGGTCACTACAGGGAGCCACAGCCACGGATGCCAGTCCTATCCTATCTGACTGCTCCTTCACCCGCCCGGTTTCCAAGGTCTGTGATCAGACCAGGTGTTGGTTGCACATGTCTCTGTTGATGGTGTTGGTGCCGTGTTATGCTATGTTGTTGAAGTTGTGCTGAAGACGGCGTTGGTTGTGTTGAAGCCCAGCCATGCTAGAATGAGGGAAACGTACGTGATTCGCACACTCCCCAGTGTTTCACTGGCCATTTTGACCTTGGGTAGATTGTTTACCAGGACAGAGTTACTGTCCCAGGGGTTTTAGGCTCTCTCCCACGTTACCACGTTACCAAAACAACGGGTGAAGTCAAACAAAAGATCTGTTGCTTTGATGGCTGTGTCCTCAATAAATGCACATTATAAAGAGGTAATTGGGTCAAGAGAACATGAAATGGTACCAGGGAGCCAACACATAGGTGGAAGGCCAGGGGCTACAGCTAGCTCCCTTTCTGTCCCTTGCAGATAGAGGAAAAAGCTCTAAATTTGGCGCCAGGAAACTTGGGTGTCCGTTCTCATTTCTGCCTCCCGCAAGCCCCTGCTTCATTCTGTGTGTAGGTTTCTCATCTGTGAAAGGATGCAGGGGGTCTTTGCCAGGCTAGGCTTGTGCTGGAGGAGTTCAAAGAAGCCTCCTGTTTTCCAGGGCACCCCATGGCCTTCTTGTCTGTGCAGCTGCCAGGCCCCACCCCTGGCCTCTTGGTCTCCCTGGACCAGTCATTTGAAGACCGAGGCAGACACACAAGAAGGCCACTCTAGCACATGGCTTAGAGCTGGAGTAAGGTGAATCACAGTCTTCATAACACATACCCTTGTCATCCATCCTCCTGAGAGTTTCTGTTCCTCGCATCCCATCCGGGAGAGGGTCCGGTCCTTGGAGCATCCCTCTCCCACTCCGGCCTGTGTGTTCGCCTTTCCTGAGCGGGGCCTGTTCACTCTGACAGACGTCTTTGTGCTGGGCCAGCACTCGGAGCGTGATGGACCAGCCGCAGCCTGGGCACAGCTCTGTCCGCTTGCCACAGTGGAATTCGTGGACCTCCAGCTTGCTGAGCCGCACGGCCAGCTTGCAGAACTTACACTCAACGGGGCGCTCCTGGCATTCCTCGGCCTGTGGGAGGCAGCAGGAAGGGCGTGATCACCGGCCTCAGTAACTGTAGGCCGGTCAGGGACACGCGCCCATCCCCCTAGGGAACTGAAGCCAATAAGAGAAAGCAGGCGGGAAGGGCCAGAGTGGGGACTGCCTTCGTGGGATCTGAGCTCTCTTGGACTTGTGGTCCAGGGACAGCACTTCCAACCAGCATCTGGGGACAGGAGGCCCTGTGTCCCTGTGGTGGGCTAGTTCTCCACCACTCTTCCAGCCTACTGGGGTGAGAAGAGAGTGGTCAGGTGGAAACCCCCCTCCCCTGTCCCTCTCCTCCTCCCGGCTTGGCTTGCTTGGCTCTAAAGGAGAAACCACACATGACTCTCACCTCATGGAATTCCAGCAGGGCCTTCTGCACGCTCTGCTGACACATGGCACACCCGATCTAAACACAGGAGAGACATGGCTCCACCCAGCACCCAAGGCCTTCTTTCTCCATGTCCACCTTGGCTTATGGTCTGAGTCTTTGAGCTCCCAGGGACCAGGGATCAGGTGCGGCTGCCTCAGTCTCCCTCTAGCACCCAACCCAGTGCTCAAGAAGCATTTGCTGGACCAGGTGGAGTTGAAATGGATGCCTGAGCTTGAGGATCTCCGGAAAGACAGAAGAAGGGCCCCAGGACGGATGGAGATGAAAAACTAGGCAAAAAAGTCAGCTCAACCTGACCGCCTTCTAGAACCCTCCTTTCCACTTTCCCTCTTCACAGATCTCCAAAGAACATCCAGTCTTTCCTGAAACAGGGACCCCTTGCCTTGGCCAGCCCCATAAGCCTGTAGGGAGAGGACTGGACATAGGGACACTGGGGGCAGGGGACGCAGTTTAGCATAAGAAGGACGGGATTACCATTTCCTCTTCCCAGACCGGGCTGTGCATGGAGGGGCTAAGCGACTTCCCCACACCAGCCCCCTGCGTCGCTGCAGGGAGGACCAGACCCTCGCCCAACCCCCAGGCCCCGTCCCTCCTGCCACCTCCTCACCTGCTGGTGGCTGTTCTTGCAATGCTCCTCCATCTTCACCCCTGGTACGGCCTCCTCACACTCCGGGCAGAGGACAAGGAACCGCAGGCAGTGGACCTCATGGAGGGTGAAGTGAGCAGAGGCCACCTTTCTTTTGCTGCAGGATCGAGGGGGGAAGAAAAACAGACTTATTTTCATGGTGTAAAGCATGGAGCCGTATTTCACACCCGGGGCTAGGTCCTCAGAGCCATCCTTAAGCACTGAAAATATGATGCTGGTGATGCCACCTGCCCCACGCACTGCCTATGCTGATCCAAGATCGGAACAATGCGACACTGTATAACAGGTGTAAGGACGCTCTGCAAAGGTCTTGCACTGTCCCGGGTAGAGAGTGGGAGGGAGCAGGAGGGAGGGGTTAGAAAGAACACAGGGAAACTTTTGGGGGAGATGCATGGCTTCGTTATCTGGATCGTGCGGATGGTTTCACGGGTGTATGTAACATATGTCAAAACTCATCAAATGGTGCACTTTAAAAACGTGCAGCCTATTCTATGTCACTTATACCTCAGCCAAGTTATTTTAAGAATGAAATAGCAAATATTGAATTCTTTCCAATCTTTTCTCTTGTTTTCTGGCACCCCTGCGTGGCCCACAGCTGGTTAGCAACACGGCCCCACCCTGCCCGGGCTTCCCGCCAGCCAGGGCAATGCCAACTTCCAGAATCTTCCCGCACGAACTTCCCAAGTCTCCCAGAGCAAGGGGACATCCACCTCTCCCCTGCCTCAGGATCACCTGTGCTAACCCGCAGAGAGGCCCCAAAGTCTCTTCTTGGAGACCCCAATAAATGAAGGCTTCCGAGCCTCCCACTTCCTGGGCAGGGCAGTTTTCTCTAAAAATCCTCTTCACTGAGAAATGCCTCCTTTCCTCTCCATCAGCTCGTGCTTGGGAGAGAGGAGGCTCGGTGGCTACAGCCATAAAGGCACAAAGGACCTCTGGGGTTGCATGCCCAAGTCCCTGGCACGTGCGTGGGACGTGGCCAGAGAGGGACAGTCAAAGCCTCGCTCCTCTTGGTCTGAATAGGCTCTTCGCATCTTTCCTGTGCAGGCAGCTTCTCCCTCACTCCCCCTGCTCTTTCTCCTCTGCCGGGCCTGGCCCCTTCCCTCCTCTGCCCTTCTTCCTGGGCTGGGGAGAGACGCAGGGGAAGAAGGGTCTGGGTGGAGCCAAATTCTCTGGGAAGGGTCCCCCCTGGCTCTTGCCGCTGGTAGGGGCTTTGAGAGGGGGCTCTTCACGGGGCCAGGTCCCCTCGGTTAGAGGTGTGGCCTGGGCTGCTGCCCTGTCCCCCCTGCCCTGCCGTGTGGTCCCTTCCAGCTGAGGATGGGAATGGTCCGGTCCGTGGGCGCCTTCCTTTCAGAGACTGGTGCGAAGGCTGTATTATCAGAAACCCAAATTAGGACCCAAGATGTGACAAGTGTGAGTAGCCCAGTAGGGACAGCTGGCCTGGCTACTGGGCTTCAGGACTGTCCCAGAAAGTCTGAAATTTCCGGGTAGGGGGAGGATGCAGTGAGGGGAAGGTAATGCTGGCCACATACCCCAGGGGCTCCCGGGTCCTACCAGCTTGCCTTCCTAGGTGTCTTCATGGGCGACCACTTTCAGACGCAGCCCTGCCCTGTCTGCCTGCTCACTCGCCAGCCTAGGGGTGGCTGCGGGGGTGGCCGCGGGGGAGAAAGCGCCTTCTTACCAGTTCCTGCACACCTGGAAGGCTCCTTCCATCTTCCGGTCTCTGGAGTAGCTCTGTGGAGTTTCGTTTCTTGCAGACAAGGAAACAAAACTGAAAGTGTCCCACTGGGCCGGCCCACAGCCTCGGGGAGGGAGGAGATTCTCAGAATTCTCAGCGCAAAATTGCTCCAAGCTTCTCTCCCTCAGCCTGAGCTGTCACCCTGTGCTGCTGTCACAGGCAGTTCTCCCACCCCGAGGGTGGGAGCCAGAGGCCAGGCCTCCCTGGAGCAGCAACTTGTCCCCTCACCCAGCTGGCTTCTCCCTGCCTGGGTCTGCATCCTGTTTCCCAAACCATCGACCTCCCCCTCCCTGCTCTCCTGCTCCTGCCTGGTCCTTCCCCTGCAGGAGACAGGGAACTCACCATGTTGAACTTGAGGGCTACTCTCTAAAAGCAGCTCCCGGACCTCCTGCACCCTGCTCTGGTCCCCGTCGGTGATGACTTTGAAAACAAGGTCCTCGGAGGAACTAGAGATGCAGGGTGGTGTGAGCCCAGACTGTCGCCTTTGGAGTCACATCCTGGGAATGGGTCACATACTATGTGGCCTGGGACAATTGCCTAGCTCCCTGAGCTGCTCCTCTTTCATTTGTAAAATATTAATTACAACAAATACTAATATGATGCTAAGGTGACAGGCACGGTGAGGAGGTTCTATTATCATCACCCCATCTCCAGATGAAGAAACTGAGCAAAGGGGCTGTGCAATTTGCAAAGTTACACAGCCAATGGGCAGCAGAAGCCAGCTTTGCACCCAGGTGATGTCTCTCCTGGCGTGGCCACAGGGTCGGGAGACCTGAGTTCGAATCCTGACAGTGTCATCAGCTGGCAGATTGAGTCACCTTGGCCTTTCTGGGCTTCTCTGGGCTTTCTTATTCGTGAGACTGCACTGGGGACCTGGGGGACTTCAGGAGTCCGGGGGCTTCCAGGAATTGTGTGCAAAATTGCTTTCATGTGAAGATGTGCCTTTTCCTGAGGAGACACCAACATTTTTATCAGACTCTCAAAAAGGGGTCCACGACCCCCACGGTTATGAACAACGAGACCAGTTGACCTAAAGTCTTCGAATCATTGAGATTCAAAGAAACCAAGTTCTGTTAAAGGCAACATATGTCCAAAATTATATATGCATACTTGAATCAAGTGAATCTAAAACATTTGAAAGTTTGTCTACTTGTGTTCATTTTGTTTCACAGGAAGAAGCTGGTGTTATGAGCTAGATAGATAAAAGTGACAAAACTGTGTGTCTAATAGCTCAGTGAGAATTGAAAAAATTTGCGAATAATCGTAACCCTATTAGAAACACTTTGATATTACATACTTCATGCTGAATTTTTTAAAAGGGAGTTTAATGTATATTTCTGCTTCCCCAAATTTAATTCATAAAAAAATCAAGTCAGTTTTTAATTAGCTTTAATATTCACCTTTAATAGACACAATTAAGATGTTAGTGTGCACTTGGAGAATTGGAGAATTTTGATTGTGGTTTTGCACATTTGTATTTCAACTTGAGCAAGCACACTGTGTACACAGCTTTACAATAGCTGATAAATACACAGCAGCTTATCTCTGATACACGAAGAACTTTAAAGATGTTCATTTTCTTTTTCTTTTTTTTTTTTTTTGAGGCAAAGTCTCGCTCTGTTGCTTGGGCTAGAGTGCCGTGGCATCAGCCTAGCTCACAGCAACCTCCAGCTCCTGGGTTCAGGCAATCCTCCTGCCTCAGCCTCCCAAGTAGCTGGGACTACAGGTGCACACCACCATGCCTGGCTAATTTTTTGTTCCTATTTTTGTAGAGACAGAGTCTTACTCTTGCTGAGGCTGGTCTCGAACTCCTGGCCTCAAATGATCCTCCCGCCCCGGCCTCCCAGAATGCTAGGATTACAGGCATGAGCCACCAAGCCCGGCCACCTCAAATGATGTTCAGAATGTCAGAATCCAAAAGGGATGGCTGTGGTGGGACTGGGCAGGAAGCACTGCACAGGGAGCCCCGCCCTTACGGGGCTGCCAGTGCTGGGGGTCGGAGCACAGTGGTTCCCAAACTTGTCTGCACGTAGGAATTGTTTGGGGAACTTAAAGAGAACTGCGGACCCCTGCTCACTCCCGGAGGGTGAGATTTCGCTGGTCCCACATGTGGCCTGAGCTTTGGAGTTTTTTAAAAGGTCCCAGGTGATTTTAATGTGCAGGGAAGTTGGACTAGGAAGGAGACGCCACTGTGGAAGTCAGGCGTTCAGAGTTCCAGGCCAGTGCTGTGGTGCGAGCCTTTGGCCTTTGGCTTCGCATCTGAAGAATGAGGGGATGGGAGTAGGGGAGTTTTGTCCTGGACATGGAGATGCGCTGTGTGGGGACAGTCCTTGGTACTGATGAGAGGAAGACTGGGCCTGTGCTGCTGCAGAGAGGACAGCCAGGATCAGCATGTGGGAGTCGAGGGAGGCCCTGGGCTTCCTTCTAGCCGAGCCATGGCGTCTGTGGATAGAAGACCTGTCAGGGGTGGGGCGGAGCCAGCCCCAGGAGTGGGACTGGGCAGGTCTGGGATGCGGGGAGCACCCAGCTCTCATGTCCCGGGGGAGGAGCAAGCTCCCCCGTGGGTGAGCTCTCGGGAAGCCCACCTAAGCCAAGGTGCAGATGAGCTCTTGATCCGAGCTGGCCTAGGGTAGCGCACAGGGAGAGAAGGGGTGGCGGCCGGCAGGCTGGGGTGCCACTAGGATGAGGGAATAGGATGTGGAAGCTGCTTTCCTTCCCCTCTGGCTCGGGAGACCCACTCTAGTGTGCATCCGTGTGGGGGCCTGAGAGTTTCCCAGACCCCAGAGACAGCCGCGCTAGCAGCAGGACTCTGCACCACCGCCTGGAGCCCGGACAAGCAGCCCAGGGAGTTCTTGTGAAGTCTGCCAGTGGGTGGGAGCAGCCTCTCTGAGCAGGATACTAGGATTAAGGAAAATGCCCAGATGGGCTCTAGCCTCTGCACAGACTATAAAATTCAGGCACCAAATGAGGACAGTGAGTGGTCATACCAATGATCAAAATGGTAGGAGGTAAGAGAGCGCGGCTACTTCCACACTTTCTATGTCCTGGGCATTATACAAGCATTATATTTGTTTCAGTCTGCCTAACAGCTCTGGTGGAAGGATTATTAGCTTCATTTTGCAACTATAGAGGAGGCACAGAGAGGTTAAGTCAGCTGCTCCAGGTCACACAGTGAATGTCAGAGCTGGGATTCAAACCGGGTGGATCTGACTCAGGAGCCTGTGTACCTACCCACAACCCCACCCACCTCATTGACAGCTGGCGGGTGGGGGGAGCACTGGGCTAGGAGTCAGAGAAACGGGGGTTGGCATCCTCATTCACGTCCTCGTCAGCTGGGCAAGCCCCTGAATGGCTTTGACCTTTGCTTCCCACTCTTGTCTCTCTCTGGGCGGTCTGAGCATCAGCAAGGGTGAAAAGCAAAGAGCTTTCACACACTGTCTCCTGCTGAGATGCCCAGGGACAGGGGTGGTGGCAGATGCAAATGAGGGGTGCATAGGTGGGATGTCCTAAAGGACAGGAATCTGGGACAGGGACATGGGGGTGGAATTGTTATAGAAGTGACCATGACTTGTTTTTCATCTACATCCTGATTTTCTTCCAAGATGTTTCCTCTTGCAGATTGTCCCACCCGGCACCACCTTCCCTTCCCTACCGAGATCCCAGCAGCGCTTTAAGACCAACGCCTGTGCTACCACTGATACCGGAGCCACCTCCTCCGTCTCCGGTGATGTCCCCACCAAACCACAGGCGTAGGCGATTTGCGAGCAAGCGCTTTCCGATCCATCACTCCGCGTGCTTCCTGCCCAGCAGGCAGTGGAGTACCGGCTTTGCACCGCGGGCAGTCGGTGACCCGAATGGACGTGAAGGGATGTGTTTTGAGATAATTAAGCAGGAAGTTAGAAATCTCTCCCCCACCCACACAACGCCCCAGAACCAGAGGGCTCTCTTTGATTTTTCAAGATAACTTACGATGACACAACTAATGCATGAATATGCTTTCTTTTTTTAAAAAAAAATATATTACAGATAAAGCCAAGCCTGTTCCTGAGCCATCACTATTTTTATTAAGAGCGTATATGCAGGAACATTCTGGTTAGCAAAAAAGCCTGTCCCCATTCCCACTACAGCATGAATCAGTGTTGTGGGCTTGCATGATTTCATCATTCTGCCACCCGTCTCTGGCTGGTCGCCAACCCTTCCCCAACCCCAATCCCATAAAAAAAAAAAAAAAATCTAGATGAGAAACGCTCTGTTGTGGGCTTAGAATTCCTTTCCAGGACACTGTGGCTACCCGCCTGGCAGTTGTCAAGCGTTTCCGGCAGTCCCTTTGTGTCAGGCCTGTGGGTCAGGGCGGGGGGGTGAAGGTTGTCCCCGGGAGCCAATCCCTCAGACGTGATTTGGCCAGGCTGCCACTGTCACCTTGACGGGGAGGAGGTGAGAGGGGAGCAGGAACTCCGGGCTAGCCCAAGAAGCAGGAATGATATCAATAACACATACCTCCATGCATTGCTTTGAGGGTCAAAAGAGAAACAGTGAGTGAAAGCCGTATACAATGAAAATAGGAGAGAATATTAAAAGAAGATAGGTTTT
>VBSM01003203.1:1130932-1192992 GCA_008086735.1 Cheirogaleus medius
ATATGTTTGTTGGCCATTATTCTGTCTTCTTTTGAAAAATTTCTGTTCATGTCAAAAGAAGATAGTTTTAATAGTTGGGTTTGAGAAGAGATTTTATTTAGGCTTTATTCTTTCAAGGGATGCTAAGGAGAATGATGTAACAACAGAGATATCTCACTGCCCAGACAGAAATTACACGGTGGAATCGCACGCACTTCTGTCAGTCGTTCCTTTAGAAGGATCCTGTGGTCAGAGTGGGCCTGAGCTCTGGCAGACATGATCACATAGAATGCAGCCTTCCTGAGTACAACGTGTTTGGGTGGGAGTTTGTTTTGCATACCACAAGCAATTGCATCAGATGACTAGTCTCTGGATGCACTTCAAGCCTGGGAATTTCTGTGATTGTGTTTGGGGCAGACTTCAGGCCTGGCTGGGTGGGAAAGTCAGGGAATGTCCTGCTAGCTCCTGCTTAGTTGGCATGTGAAGGAACCTTGTCATTAAACTCTTGGGCAAGAAACAGCAACTCCATGGCATTCTGTCTGTCGGTGGTGACCAGTCCCTTCCCCAGACTTTCTTTCTGTCGGGGGTCTGTTTTCACACATTCGCAGTCTTTGTTCAGGTTAAAGTAGCTCTTCACCCCTGCCTCTCAGCCCTTCCCCATCCAATCTGCAATCGCAGCCCAAAGGTCAAGGATATTTCAGGGCAGTGTCAGGGGCTTCTCCCCCTTCCCCAGTGATGTTTGTAGATCTCGATCATGGTATGGCCCCCTTGATTGCTGCCAAGTCTCATGGGACACAGGATAAATGACCATGTATGTCACATTTTTGTTGTTACTTTTGGCAAGGGGGGGTGAAAGAGAAAAAATTCAGATCCGCAAGGTCTTTTCACGATCAGAAATTGGGGCGAACGTAATGAGCAGCCATTCAGATTCTCATTTTAGAGAATAATTAGTGTTTTCATTTTTTAAAGTGAAAGCTTGTATTCACGTCTTGAATAATAACATCCTCTTCCACTCCTTGTCTCTATGAGCCTTTCTTCCTACCCTGTCCTTGACATCACACGGTCTCTCCTACAGTATGAGATCTTACTGTGCCCATGTCTTCCCAACTTTCCATTCGTGTCACGTAGGTAGCTTGAAAACAGCCATGTTGGAGGTATTTACACCATGGAAATTGGCAATTACTACAAATCAGGGCAATCCCATCCCCCACCTCCCAGAGTTGGTTATTAAATATTTAGCAGCACACCACTGCTTTTCCATCTCAGTAATGTGGGATCTGTGCAGAAGGCCAGGGGTAGGTCGCTGGAAAAAAAGAGACAAAGTTAAAGAAAAGTTTATTGTTCCTTAATATTAATATTTATCATGAAAATGCACAAAAATTGGCAGTTTGAGGTGAGAGGATTGGTTGAGACCAGGAGTTTGAGACCAGCTTGGGCAAAATAGTGAGATCCTGTTTCCAAAAAATGAAAGAAAACAAAAAAAGTAAAAAATTATTTGGAGGAGAGTTTATAAGGGTCAGCCTTTGCATTGGCATGTGAATTTATCTTCTCCAAAAAAGTAAATTAAGGAAGGAATATTAATTTATTTGAGCAAATATGTTTTTATATTGAGCAAATATGTTAGTATGGGTCAGGAAAACAGTACAGTGCCATGCCAACTTGGCAGGATATTACTTTACAAAGCAGAGAACATGATCTGGGTTGAATTATTCCCCTATCCAAGTTTTTGCTATTACCAATTATAGTAGGGAGGATATAGTCTATCATATTCACCACTTAATTTTGTTTATTGATTAATGTATTTGACAGACACCTGGCTCAGGGGCTACAGTTACAAACAAAATAAAGTCTCAGCTCTTAGTGAGCTCACATACCAAGATACAATCTGACCTATGCATATATGTGATCTATTTTAATTGGAGTAGGGGAAGTGGTCAGATCAGGTCATCTCTATGAAAAGGTAAGACATGAGGGAGTATGGTTTGTGTGTTTCATGTTGGGGGTAAGGGTGGGATGAGATAGGAAGGACATTGTAGGCTAAAGGTAGGGTGGATGGGAGTGAAATAGCCCATTACATTTGGATAGATACACACTAATTATTTTATATGGATATAGCAAGCAATGGGAATGGATGATCTATTCCTTTTTCCCAAGAAAGCAAGAATTTGAGAGAGCTGCTTCCAATTTCATATTTTATTTGGAGCACATAGTACATTAATAATTAATATAATATTGATATGGTTTAATTTAGGTCTGCCATATTATTATCATTTTTCCTGTATGTGCTCTGTTTTTTGTTCCTTTGTTCCTCTTTTCTTGCCCTCTTTTGGATTGTTTGAATATTTTTTAGAATTCCATTTTAATTTATCCTTAGGGATATGTCATTTTCCCAGAACACTGATGTATGATCACTAATCAGGAAGCTCACCTGAGCCTCGGTGTCCATAGTTTTATTAAAGATCTGAGTCTCCATATACTTTAATTTTCCTTCAGCCTAAAGTACTTTATTTATTTTGTAGTGTTATAAGTCTTTTGGCAATGAATTCTTATAGTTTTCTTTTACCTGAGCATGTGTTTATTTTGCATCAGTTCTTGAAGGATATTTTCATTGGATATAAAATTCTGAGCTGACAATTTATTTTTCTTTCAATACATTAAAAATGTTTTCTGGCCTCCATAATATCTGGTGAGAAGTTCTTGGTCATTTGAGTTGTCATTCCCCTATATATAATCTGTTATTTTTCTCTGGTTGCTGTCAGGTTTTATTTTTATTATATCTTTGATTTTCAGCAATTTGATAATGATTTTCCTAGCATGTTTTTTTTCATATTTATCCTGATTGGGGTTTGCTGAATTTCTTGTACCTGTAAATTAATGTCTTTTGCCAAACTTGGGGAAATTTCAGTCATTATTTTGCAAATTTTTTTTCTGCCCCATTCTTTCTCTCTTCTTGTGGGATTCTGATTAAATGTATGTTAAACGTTTTTATATTTCCCCATAAATCCCTGAGGTTCTGTTCAATTTTTAAATTTGTTTCTTCAGATTAGATCATTTGTATAATCTAGCTTCAGATTCACTGACTCTTCTGTCATTTTCTATCCGCTGTTAATTTTTAATTTAAGATATTGGTTTTTTAATTTTAGAATTTCCATTTAGTTTATTTATATGGTTTTTATCTCCTGAGATTTCCTATTTGTTTATTCATTATAGATATGTTTTTTCTTTATGTCATTGAGCATGGTTACAATAGCTATTTCAAAATCCCTGTCTAGGCTGGGCACGGTGGCTCACGCCTGTAATCCTAGCACTCTGGGAGGCTGAGGCAGGAGGATTGTTTGAGCTCAGGAGTTTGAGACTAGCCTGAGCAAGAGTGAGACCCCGTCTCTACTAAAAATAGAAAGAAATTAGCTGGACAACTAAAAATATATAGAAGTAAAATTATCTGGGCATGGTGGCGCATGCCTGTAGTCCCTGCTACTCAGGAGGCTGAGGCAGAAGGATTGGTGGAGCCCAGGAGTTTGAGGTTATTGTGAGTTAGGCTGATGCCACAGCACTCTAGCATGGGCAACAGAGTGAGACTCTGTCTAAATAAATGAATAAATAAAATCCCTGTCTACTAATTAGAGCATATGGGCCTTCTTTGGGTTGGAGTCTGTTGATTGTGAGAAAGGATGAAGGGATCATATTTACCTGTTTTTTTATTTTTGCTTGCCAAGTAATTTTGAATTGAATTCTGGACATTGTGGATATAATGTTGTAGAGATGCTTGGTTGTGTTATATTCCTTTAAAAAGCACTGAGTTGTTTTTTTTTTATTTTAGTAGACAAAAAACTGGACGAAAATCAAAATCTCTTTTTATTCTTAGCTAGATTACTTAAAATAGGCCTCATTCATGTATTATTCAGGGGTCAGCCAGGGATTTGGGAAGAGTTTATATGCAGAATTTAAGGTTCCCCTTCTGTGCACTCTCCTTTTTGAGATTTCCCCATAACTTTCCAGCTGTTGTGCTTGTCCTCAGCTCCTTCAGGCTAGAAAGACTGTCACTTTTCTATCAAAGCCTCAGGTAGCCTGTGTGGCCTGCCTTTAGACTAGAAGCTGTGAAAATGGAAACTTACCCTGTGCTGTTCCAAATGTTAAATAATGTTGGGCTTTTCCCAAGTGTTGGGTAGTACTATTCCCTTTTTTAAAGTGTTGACTCTCTCCAGAATCTGTTTTTTTTTTTTCCTCCAGTGGCTTCAGGTATAGTGTTTTTGTGCTATGTCCAGAATTTAGAGTTATTTTTTATGGAAATGTCAGTATGATGACAATGAGTTGAGAAGCGACTTGGAGATGAGAAACTCTTGAGGACACTTCTCAAGAGGAGCTTGGCTTTGGAGAGTGGGCGAAAGGTAGTATGGCCATTAGTGGACTTGTGGGGCCAGATCAAGCAGGATTTTCAAACGTGGGAGAGACTTGAACAAATTTTCATGCTGAAGATAAAGTTGAGAGAGGTACTTTGAGAGATAAGGACTTTGAGAAGTTCCTGCCTATACCAGAGGCATCTAGAAAGCCACATGCATGTCCTGGGCAGGATACATATACAGAAAAGACCTTGGAAGACCCTAAGCCTTCAATTCAAGGGGAGAGAGAGAGAGAGAGAGACAGATACTGATTTTAAGGAACTTGTTCATGTTATTGTTGGGGCTGGCAAGCCCAAGACTTGCGGGCAGCCTGGAGATTCTAGCTGGAGTTGATGTTGCAGTCTTGCATCTGAAGGCAGTCTGGAGGCAGAATTCCTCTTTCTTTAGGAAACCTCAGTCTTTTCTCTTAAGGCCTCCAATTACTGAATAAGACCAACCCGCATTATGGAGGGTAATGTTCTTTACTCAAAGTCTACTGATTTAAATGTTTATCACATCTAGAAGATACTTTGATAGCTACATCGAGACTGGTGTTTCAACAAACACCTGGACACCATAACCTCACCCAATTGACACATAAAATTAACCATCGCATTCTCTGAGGAAGCACACAGGTCGGAATTACTAGACAAAGCTCTCATGACTTAATCACTTGCAAAGGCCCAACCTCTTAACATTGTCACATTGGATATTAGATTCCAATACATGAATTTTGGAGAGACCCATACATTCAGACCATAGCCCTGAGGTATAACGGAAAGGAAAAAATGAACTGTTATAACCTGCAGGTGATGTGATTATGTGCTTAGATAATCACAAAAAATCTATAGTTAAATAGTTAAAAATTTAAATGAGCTTAGCACAATGCAAGGTTAACAAAAAGGCCAAATATTCTCTTTTGTTAGAGGTCAAACATGACTGGCAAGGGGCATAAGACGGGGGCTTCTGGAAAGCTGATTATGTTCCATTTCTTGACCAGAGTGGTAGTTACACTGTGTGTTCACTTCATGAAAATTTATCAAGCTGTACATTTATGACTTGGCCTATGTCTATGTGGGTGTTATACTTTAATAAAAATAAGATAGAATAAAGTAAATGCTGCCATATGCCCATGCAGGTGAAATGCTTTAAAATAGTTTTGAAAAATTGAAATTAAAGGATCAGCTTAGAGATGGCCAAATGCAAACAAAAAGAAAAAGGAGTGGCAATATTTCAGGAAAGTTAGAATTTAAGGTTAAAATTTGAGATTTAAAGCATTAAATAGAATGATGGGGGTTGTTATGTAATGGTAAAAGTCATATTTAGAAAGATGATATTATTATTTAGATATTATTAGATGATATTATATATCTATATATTATTTAGATAATTTATTATTATTTAGAAAGTGAAGCCTATACATAGCAGATATTATGTAGCAAAATATAAAGAAAAAAATTAATACAAATGCAAGAACTTGATAAAAATGCAAGTGTAGCACTGGCTGAAATAGCTCAGTTGGGAGAGCATTAGACTGAAAAATGCAAGTGGGACATTTCAGTGCATTTCTTTCAGACTAGGAAAGATCTAGTAGGAATTGAATATTAAGTGTATCACTCAAATAGAGAATATACGTTTTAAAAATATCTGTGTAACATCTCTATAAAAACCTATGACTCAGCAGTTCCATTCCCAAGCACACGCCTAACAGAAATATATACACATGTCCCCCAAAAGAATGTACAAGAATGTTCACAGCAATATTCTTTATAAAAAGCCCCCAAAGGAAAACGATCCAAACGTCCATTAACAGCAGAACTGATAAATTGTGGTGTGATTCTTCAATGGAAATGTACACAACAATGAAAAAGAATGAAGTATTGTTACATGCAACAAAATGGATGGATTTCAGAAACATTTTGTTAAGCAAAAGAAGCCACGTGCAAAAGAGTACATACTGTGTGATTTTCTTTATGTTAAGTTCAAAAACAAGCAAAACTAATCTATGGTGGAAAAATCAGAGCAATGATTGCCTTTGGGGGGAGGATGGGATACAAGTGTTGACTGGTAAAGGACATGAAGAAACTTTCTGCGGGTAATGGTAATGTTTCAATTCTTGATAGGTGTGGGAGATACACAACTATATACATTTGTCAAAACTTAGTGAATGTATACATTCATGCACTGTATAACAAGACGGTGGCCCCATAAGATTATAATACTGTATTTTTACTGTACCTTTTCCTATGTTTAGATACATAAACAATTACCATTGTGTTACAGTTACCTACAGGATTCGGTACAGTAACATGCTGTACAGGTTTGTAGCCCAGGAACAATAGGTACATCATGACTATACCATCTAGGTTTGTATAAGTGTGATCTGGGATGTTCATACAGTGACAAAATTTCCTAATGATGCATTTCTCAGAATGTATCCCCGCCATTAAGTAACAGTTGACTATACTCAAGATTTTTTTTTATTTTACTGAATGTAAATTGTATCTCCAAAGAAGAAATACTATTAACAAATATTGAACTCTGGTTACTGATACACAATTTACTTTGAAATGCTTAAAAAAGAACACAAAACAAAACAAAACACCTCAACTCAAACAACCAGCCAACCAAAGGAGATTGACAAATGGATAGAAAGAGAATGACAAGGATAGTTGGATAAATTCGTGATAAAGCAAGTGGAATCTAGGTGATGGTTATGTAAGAGCTGACTTAAAATTCTTTCAGTGTTTCCATTTGTTTGAAAAGTTTCACAATAAGATGATGGGAAAAAAACTAATCTAGGGTGATAGAAGTCAGTATCATGGTTATCTTAGGTGGAGCACGCAGGAAGGAGGCTTCTGGGTGTTGCTGATGCTCTTGACCTGGATGGTGGCTACCTGAAAAGGACCACAAAATCTTATCCAATATTGTAAAACATGACCTGAACATGAAAATGGCATTTCTCGCCAGGTATGTATATATGTACAGATACGTCTCTCTCTCTATATATATATAAAGCAATATCAATGAGAATTTTTACAGAAGTTTTTAATGGTACAGAGATGTGCTGTGAAAGAATAAATACCCAAGAATTGCAAAGAAATATATGGAAAAGAACAGTGATGGGGAATTTGTCTTACCGTGTATAAGAATGAACAATAAAGGCAACACTGTAATCAAATCAGAATAGTATTGGTTTAGAAATACAAAAATAGGTTACAGGGACCAACTAGAGAGTGCAGAAATAAAACCCCCCAAATGAAGATTTAATATGTGATAAAGCCTAACTAGAAAATGGGCAAGTGATCTGAATACACGTTTTTCCAGAGAAGGTATAGAAATGGCCGATAAGCACACGAAAAGATGCTCCACATTGTTAGCTCTCAGGCAAACGCAAACCCGAACCACAGTGAGATGCCACTTCGCACCCACTAGGGTGGCTGGAATCAAAACAGCAGATCCTAAGTGTGGGTGAGAATGTGGAGAAATGAGAACCTTTGTGTACAACTGGTGGGGATAGAAAATGGAGCGGCTACTTTGGAAAACAATCCAGCAGTTCCTGCAAAGGTTAACATAGAGCTACCATGTGATCCAGCAATTTCCCACGTAGGTATATACCCGAGAAAAATGAAGACATATGTCCACACTAGAACTAGTGCTGTGAACATTCACAGCAGCATTATTCATAACAGCCAAAAGGTGCAAACAACCCTACTGTCCGTTAACTGACGAATGGATACATAAAACGTGGTTTCTCTATGTAATGAAATATCTGGCAACAAAAAGAATTCAAATACTGATAGATTCTACAGCACAGGTGAACTTTGAAAATAGTACGCTCAGTGAAAGAAGCCAGTCACGAAATACCACCTATTGTATGGTGCCATTTATATGAAATGTCCAGAATAACCAAATCCACAGAGACAGAAAGTAGGTTAGTGGTTGCCCAGGGCTAGTGGGGTTGAGGAGGTCAGGCAGTGACTGCTAATGGGTACAGGGTTTCTTTGTGGGGGTGATAAAATTGTTCTAAAATTGTTTGTGGGGTGGATGCACAATTCTGTGAATATACTAAAATCCATTGATTGTACACTTTAAATGGGTGAATTGTATGAGATGCAAATTATATCTCAAAAAGGCTGATATATATATATGATATTTATGTATAAAAACACATAAATATAAACTCAATGAAGCTGATGTGTACTCAATAAAGCTTATATAATTATATATAAGCTATAATTATATAATAAAATAATAATTATATATAAATATTTATATATTTTGAACATTTATATTTGCATACTTTATATATTATTTTACGATTTTTATTTTATGTAGAATATAATTATATAAGCTCTATATAAATAAAACAGAGGTGGTTGGGTATGGAAAATTGAGACTTAACATCCATCCCACCCTCTTCCTGGTGTGGTTCCCCATGCTGTGGTTCGCCTTGCAGTGGGACGATGTGAGTCTCACGTAGACAATTGCAAGAGATTTGTAAGAAAGGCGGGCGGGGCTCATTGGTTTATGTCTGTAATCCCAGCACTTTGGGAGGCCGAGGTGGGAGGATCACTTGAGCCCAGGAGTGTGAGGTTGTAGTGAGCTACAATGACACCACTGCACTCCAACCGGGGCAAGAAAGCGAGACCTTGTCTCAAAAAGAAAAAAAAAGGCGATTCTGTCCAACCCTGCATGGCTTTCCTCCATCGCGTTCCCATTCCTATTTCTTACTTATTTTTAGTTTTTATTTTTTACTCCCCATTGCCTCTTCCCTCCCTACTCCCTCCCTGCGTATAAAAATGTGCATACCTCTCCCATTATAAAAGCAATTAAACACAAAATCTCCTTTGACCCTCTAGCCTTTTCAAGCACACCTCAGTTTTTATTTGTCTCTTCACAGTCAAACTTCTGAAAGGGGCAATCTAACCTGCTGTTGTTTCTGCACATTGCCTCCCATTCTCCCCGAACCTTGCAGCGGTCTGGCTCCTTCCTCCACCATGTCCCGGAACGCCACTCCCTCTGAGTAACCCTGTTGCCCAGTCCTCACGCACTTGACAGTCAGAACAGCAGACCTCTCCTTCCATGCTGACCCTTCCAGTCCTTGGTTTCCACTGGTTTCTTCTGCCTTTGTTTTCTTCCTTCTTCCATCCATGCACCTTTTTGTCCTTGCCACCAGCATCCTTTCCTCCTTGCACCCGCTAAAGAGCCCCTTGTCTTGTCAGAGTATATCTCCTCTGGGGGAGTCATTGTCAGGTGACTTCTAACCCTCTATTTCTAGCAGGGCCACTCTCCTGAACTCTAGATTAAATTAACTGTCTGCCTTCTAGACAGTAGGTGGACTCCAATACAACTAGTCAAAAAATGAAACGTCACCAGCTTGCTCCCCCACCTCCTCCCACCCCTGGCCCTCTCATATATCCCTGTCTTAGTAAATGACACCACCAGCCACTCAAGCCAGAAACTTGGAAGTCACACTGGCTTGTCCCTCTTCCTCCCACCTTCAGTTATTCAAACAAGTGTTTGTTGAGCATCTACTATGTATGAGACACAATTCCAGCTGATGGGTGTGATATGGCATTGGACAAAACGCTCTCTATTCAAATAGACCTTATATTCTAGTAGGGAAGAGAAGACTGTAACAAAAATGCAGTCCTGGTTTATCAGGTGGTGGTAAGAGTTATAAAAATAAAGCATGGAGGTGGCTGTGAATTATGCTTGGGGATGCTATTTGTGTCGGGTGGGCAGAAAAGGTTTTTTCCTATGCTGGAATTATTCTGAGATCTGAAAGAAGTGAGAGAGCCAGCCATGTGGATATCTGTGGGGAAAGCATAGCGAGATGAAGGAACAGCATTTGCAAAGGTCCTGAGATGGGAGCAGGCACAGTGTGTTCCAGGAGGAGCCAGGAGCCAGGAGCAGCTGGAGTTGGGTGGGGAAGGTGGAGCACAGAGGTAAGGCAGAGGACAGAGGCAATGGGAGGCCACATCAAGAGATGCTGTGATCCCGACTCCATGGTGAGTGAGGTGGAAAGCCAGTGATGGGTCTTGAGCAGAGAAGTGACATGACCCAACTTATGTGTTTAAAGCTTGTCTCTGGGGACTGTGCTGAGGATACACTGAAGAGAGGTAAGTGTGGACGCAGGGGGACCAGTTAGAAATCCAAGGACAGGGGCTGGGCAGAGGTGATGAGAATAATTGGATTATAGATATATTTAGTAGTTAGAGCCCAGAGGATCGCTGATGGGTTGGAAGTGTGGGTGTGAAAGAAAGTCAAGACTAACTCCAAGTATTTTGGCCTAAGCAACTGGAACAATGAACTTGCTACTTACTAAGCTGGGAAAGACTACAGAGAAGTTGTTTGTGTTGAGAAGGGAATTCTGGAGTTATTCCGGAGAGTCAGGTGCCCATTAGAAATTCAGGTAGCGCTATCAAGTAGGCCGTTCGAGATGCAAATCTGGAGTTTGGGGGAGAGGCTGGGATTGTCCTGCAGACATAAATCTGGGAGCTGTCTATGTGTGATGGTATTTAAAGCCACGAGACTGGATAAAATTGAGGAGGAACTGAGTGAGCCCCAGAACACTGCCGTGTTTGGAGTTTGGGAAGAACTAGCAAAGGGAACTAAGAAGAAGCCACCAGGAAGGTGGAAGGAAAACCAGGGAGTGTGGTGTCCGGGAGGCACGTGGACAAGGTGTTGTGAGAAAGAGGGCCACCCCAAGGGGCGGGTGAAATGAGGGTTGAGAGTTGGCCATTAAATCAGTTATTTGGTGACCTTAACAGATAGTCTGGATGGAGTCACAAAATCCTGATTGGATGTGTTCCAGAGAGAATGAGAAGAAAGAGTGTAGACAACTGTTCCTAGGAGTTTTGCTACTAAAGCCATGAGAAAAACAGGGCTTTCGTTGACTGGTGTGAGATGGGAGTGTAAGGGAGAGGGGGTTTTGTTGAGATAGATGTTACTGAGTGTTTATGCACTGTTGAGAATCTTCCAGTAAAGAGGGAAAATTAGTCCTAGGAAGTCTTTCTTTTATATAGATCACACCAATCCTATCTTTCCATTCCTAATACAGATGTCTGATTTGGGATTCTGACAACTTTCTTTATTTAAAAAATTATCTAAAAAATCTAAAAAAATATATGTATCTAAAAAATTTATCTAAATTCAGAAGGTGATAACTTTATATGACATCTTTAACAATGATATGCAAAATGTGCCTTAAAAATGTACACATTTTACTAATAGAAAGATATCCCCCCCACACAAATATTTTCATTTCAAATATTTTCTGCTGATGGTTGCGTCTAGAGAAAAAGTGACTTAAGAATGACATGCCATTCAGCAAGGCGGGAACTGCATAATTCAGAGCAAAGGGGAAAATGTGAAACTTCACTCGCCTCAAAGGAATCTGTGGTTTCAGATTTGCCGGTCAAGGCTACTAATACTATTTAGTAACACAAAACTTTGGACCCAGCATCAATTTGAAAAAGAGATCAAAGTTTAACATTTTAAGTGAGATGTCATTTATATACGCAGTGATAAAAAGAAACTTGCCTAACTTCAAAAACACAGTATAGCCTTTTCATCCCTGGGCTGAGCTCTCTCCTACTTAATCTCTCCCCCCACTGGAAAAAAAATAGATGGTTCTGGAGAGCACTAAATTTGCAGTTAGTGGGACATGCGCTCTTCTTATTTTGTCTGAGATGTTTTTCCTTCATCTTACACCTTGAGCCTGGTTAATGCTTTTCTAGTGTTAAATGTATGTGGGCCCCTTTAAAAATGTTAGAAACATTTATTGTGCAATATTTAAAATATGTTTTAAAGGGATAAAGTATAATATGATAAACATCTGTGTATCATACCCAGTTAAAAATAATAAAGCATTTCAGGTACAGTTGAATCACCCTTCTCTAATCACATGCCTTTCCCCACCAGGTTAAAATTAAATCTGTTGTTTATCCCCGTATTCTTTAGACTTTTACAACTTCTGTTTGTAACCCTAAGCAAAGTGGAGTATTATATTGCATGTTTTAAATTTCACAAATATTATCATGCTGTATTATTTTGTAACTTGCTTTTTCAGCAAATATTAAAAAGCTTTTACCAAATATTTATAAGCTTCATCCATACTTATGTGCATACCTCTAACTCCTTCATTTTTACCGCTAGAAAAAATTTGGCATAAAAATTCTCCACTTTAGCCATTATCCTCTTATTGGATGTTTCAAATTTTTTGCTCTTGCCAACACTATTACTATAAACTTTCTTTCATATGTTTCCTTGTACCTATGTGCAAGAAAATATTTTTTTTCCTAGGACAGTGATCTTGGGACTTCCTTGATCATATTCCCCTAAGATTATTTTGGAAAAATTATGTACCCCTTTCTACATTTTAAAATTAGCACCTAAAATTTTTATTATAAGTTTCAACATTAATTTGAAACATATGAAATTGCCATAGTCGAAGGTTGAAAATAGTTGAATATTGACAATTTTATGTGATTCAAGCTAATAGTTGCAGAGAGTGTCACGTCTGATTATTGTAAATAATATAATTTAAATTAAAAAATAACACTTCACTTTTCAAAATGTATCCAAACACCATAGTAATTTGACACTTGTCATTATCCACTTTAAAAATATACAGATTTGGGCCTGGTGAGGTGGCTCACGCCTGTAATCCTAGCACTCTGGGAGGCCGAGGCGGGTGGATCGTTTGAACTCAGGAGTTTGAAACTAGCCTGAGCAAGAGCGAGACCCCGTCTCTACCAATAGTAGAAAAAATTAGCCGGGCATGGTGGCGCATGCATGTAGTCCCAGCTACTCGGGAGGCTGAGGCAGGAGGATCACTTGAGCCCAGGAGTTTGAGGTTGCTGTGAGCTAGGCTGACTCCACGGCACTCTAGCCTGGGCAACAGAATGAGACTCTGTCTCAAAAAAAAAAAAAAAAAAAAAATACAGACTCTTCCCTAACCAAAATTTTATGTAGTTATTTTTTCTCATTTATCTTGTATTTTCATTCTACCTTACTTATAAAACCTCTGCTAACATATTTTTTTAACTTGAAGTCTTCTATTTTTTCCCAATCATATTTTTCTGCATTAAAACTATGTGTATAAATTGAAATATTAATGTTTTAAGATTTCTTAGGACAGTAAGGCTCTAGATGTTAACATTTTCTCCTGCTTTAAGTTATCATAACAATTATTATTAGCATGCATTTGACCAAAGCAACATAAATGTAACATAGATATTTATAAATAATTATTACATGTAAAAAGTAAAATATGATTGGAAAGGCAATCAGTAAGATTCACAGGGCTTTTGTGTTGTCATTTAGTCATGGATGAATGTTACTTGTTACTAGGAGTAAGCAGTATCAGCATGGATTCTATCCCAATTTTCTGCTATAGATGTAAAATCTGAAAAACTTTATGTAAATGAATGGATGGGAATAGAAGATTTTTTTAAAAAAGCATCTCTCAATTCTATGAATGTTTTCCACGTTATATACCAAAAATCATATAATGCTCTATCATAGAATATTGTTTTTAATGTTGTATCGCTTGCCAGCTTAATTAAGTTCTCATCCGATTTTGTTGACAGCAAAGAATTGGAAATCACCTGACTTGGACAAATATTTGTTGCTCAGTCTTTAGAGTTATTTTGTTGCTTAACTTTTGGGAAGTACACTGTCAGTCTGTTTAGGCTGCTATAATAAAATACCATAAACTGAGTATTTTATAAACAAAGGAGGTATTTTTTTTTTTTCTCGCAGTTCTATAGGCTGGGAAATCCAAGATTAAGGCAGGGTCAGTGTCTGGTCAGGACCTGCATTCTAGTTCATAAATGGCACCATCTAGCTATGTTCTTACATGGCGGAAGAGGCAAACTAGCTCTTTGGGGTCTCTTTTATAAGGGCACAAATCCCATTCATGGGGGCACCACCTTCATGACCTAATCACCTCCCAAAGACCCTACCTTCTAATACCATCACCTTGGGAACTGGGATTTTAACATATACATTTTGGGGAAACACAAATGTTTAGATCATTGCATACACCAAAAAAGACTTTATTAAGATTTTCAAATGATAATTAAATATCTCTTTCACTGAGAGGCGTCTGAAAGATTTGGAGAAATGAAAATATTGTTGATTTCAATATATCTTGGCCAATAGAATAGAAAATGATTTTTTGTTTTGTGCTTTAAATATACTTTTGTCAAAACCTTCGAGCTACAAATTTAGCTCCTCTATAAAACATAATGGGCAAAGTTAGTTTTTTTGTCAAGTTGATCATCTAAGTCAGACTTACTTTCTGTCAAAATAAAAAAAGAGTCTGATTTCACTTTCCAATTTGAATAGATGTGTTCATTTTCATCTCTGCGACAACCATCTCTGAACTCATAACTCATAGAACTGAACTCACATAGCTCATATAAGTTGATATCATTTCCAAACATACCACTTTGAAAAGATGCAACTGTCTTGCCCTGGACTTAATAATATTTTATTGTGGGTGGTAGATTGTATTATTTGTTCACAATTATTAATTCCTCCACCTTTGCCATTCCTCCCGATAGACAGAATACATTTCCCCACCCCACTGACTTTGAACTTGGCCATGGGACTTGCTTTGGCTAGTAGAAGGTGAGGTGAGGCATGCTGTACCTAGGCGGAAGCTTTTAGAGGTACTGCAAGTTCCCAGCAGTGCTCTTGGCTCCTGCTCTCTGCCATTAGAACAGCATGCCCCCTAAAGCATCTGCCTTCTCATTCTGGGTGAAGCTGACCCACAGTTGAGAATAAGCAGAATATGGAGCTGCCCAATGTCTGCCCACCTTCTATCCACAGCCTGGAGTAGAGCTGTCAAGCCCTAGACTCCCAACTGACTTGTAGCACTCACATAAATATTTGTCGTTGGAAGTCTAATCTAGGGAAAGCTGACCAATACTCTCTTAATGGCAACATTCAGGACCTGCGTTTTTAGCAACCAAAGCTTGTTTACAAATAATACAGTGTTCCCAGGTTAAAGTGTGGAAATGACTGATAAGACTGTCCTTGTGGCCAGTCGTTGGAGTAACCCTATCCATTGACATACTTATGCACCATAGCCAAGTGCAAATAAACTCAAATGAAAGTATCCAAAGTCCAAGAAAATCTAGGCACCAGATGCATTCCTCTTTGCATGTCACAATCTCGTCAGTAACACCATTTTCTTAGCTACAGATATCAGCCATAAACTATGAGCTGGAAAGCACTGGATTCATCAGTCTGAAGTATACTTTTTATTTACTACAATTAAAAAATGCTTTTTATTTTAAATTGTTTGACTCACAAGGAATACAAAAAATAGTACACAGAGTTTCCATATACCATTCTCCAGACTCCCCCAATAACCGCAAATTGAAATTGGGGTCAAATTGATGAAACACACCACATTTTAGAACTTTCATACCAAAAAGTAGACTCCTACTACCTCAGTTTTAAGATTAAAATTATGTTAAATGATTCAGGTGGGGCTAAAAGTTGCATCACATAATTATGTACTATTATAACTAAATATTCCAGGCCAGGCAGAGTGGCTCACGTCTGTAACCCCAGCACTCCTGGGGGGGGAGGGCCGAGGTGGGAGGATCGCTTGAGGCCAGGAGTTTGAGACCAGCCTGGGCAACATAGTGAGACCCTGTCTCTACAAAAAATAAAAAAATTATCTGGGCATGGTGAGGTCCACCTGTAGTCCTACATGCTCTGGAGGCTGAGGCAGGAGGATCCCTTGAGCCCAAGAATTCCAGGCTGCAGTGAGCTATGTTTGTGCCACTGCACTCCAGCCTGGGCAACAGAGGGAGATCCTGTTTCAAAAAACGAAAACACAAACACACACAGATCCAGCCAGTGGGAGTAGGCATTGGACAGTGCATGTAATCTCTCTTCTAAGCATGGGTCTATGTCTACGCTCTATTCTCCCGTTCTGTTTTTCTGTCCTCATGCCAATAGTTAATGATTACATTCAAGTACGATACCTTTGTTATTCTGGAAGTCTGATAGCAATTCCCCCCGCCTTTTTAGAGAGGTTTCTTAACTATTCTTGGCTTACTTGTTATTCTGCCTGAATTTTAGGTTTGTCAAATACAATTCCTGTTGGGATTTTAACTGGAACTGAATTTATGGATTAAGAGAAATATTTATTTTTATAATGTCTCCTCTTCCTATCCATGAATTTGGTGTAATGTCTCCATAGGTTTAGCTTTTTTGCTGTTTTTGTGGCACTTTAGTCTCCAGTATTCCTGAACTATCTTGGGATTTTTCTCAACAATCTTAATACTTTCTTTTTCATTCAGTGGGTAATTTTGACTGGCTCCCACTGCTGCCTGGAAAATTATTACTTAGCCTTTAAGTCTCAGCTCCAATGCTACCTCCTCTGTGGAGCCTTCCCCCGTCGCTGCGGTCAGTCTTGGTGGGTGCTTCTGCTAAGCCCTCTGCTACCCAGAGTAATTTGCATGTAATTGCAAGAGCAAATATTTACCGATAGCTGGCTATATATCAAATCGCTGTGTTAAGCGCTCTCTGAGCATGAACTCATATAATCTTCAAAACAGCTGTTGGATATCAAAGTTGGTGCTATTTTCTCCATTTATGAGAGAATAAGCTCAGAGAGGGCAACTTGCCTGAGGTACACAGCCAGGACGAGACAGGGCAGGCTAGAAACCCAGGCAGTCTAAGCGCCAGTGTCCCTGCTGTCTCGAACCCACTCTGGAGCAGCTGTAGTATTAACTGAAATCATTTACTTGCTCTCATCCGTGCATCCCAGAGAAAAAGTTTTCAGTGCATGCCCTGGATCAGTCACCAGAAAAGGTGCTGGCTGGACATACGGTGACCAAGAACACAGATATGAAATAAAAATCACGCATACTATGTATTGTACATTATATGCAAAATAGCTAAAAGAGTGTATTTCAAATGTTCTTGCCACAAAGAAATGATAAATGTTTGAGGTGATGAATATGCTCATTAGCCTAATGTGATCACGCGGCAATGTATACATACATCAAAAAAATCGCATTGTACCAATGTGATTATTGTGTGTATCAAAAAATCACATATAGACATTTATTATTTGTCAACTAAAAAAAATGAAATAACATTTTATACCAACCTGAAGGCGTTTAAGAGAAGGAATAACATTTTAAACTCAGTAACATCAATAAATATACAGGCACCGATTGTGCTAAGCGCCCTGGGGGAAAGAGGGAGGGGTGAGCCCAGGATGACATAAATGAGGATTACAGACGGGGGAGGACAGACGGGGGAGACAAATGCAGGAGGAGTTTAGGAGAATGTGTGTCCCTGGGTGCAAGTCACAGGAAGAGTCATGAACTTGATTCAGGGTGTGCTGAGTCTTAGGGCCTGAGACATATCCATCCTGCGAAAGACTGGAAATAGGGAAATCTGAGACTCCGGCACCGCGGCGGTTGAAGACAGAGAGTGGCCATCGCTTAAGAGGCAGGCTGTGGTTAAACCACAAGCATGGATAAGGCTCCCCAAAGGAAGATGCAGAATGAGAAGACAACAGGCAGAGAGAAGGGTCGAAAGAAGAAAGTAATAGACGTGGTGGTGTCTTTGCATCCTCGTGTCTCCAAAACAGAGCTTAACGGAGAACACTTGCTCAGTACGCGTTTGTGGGCTGGCTTGCTGAATGCATGGTGGAGGGACGAATAAATGAACAACTCTCTCAGCGAAGCTTTGGTTTCTGTCCCTTCCTCTCTAGACCCCCGTTTCCCTCTGCAAAATGGCAACAGTGACCTGGGTGGGAAGGGCAGCGGCGGGCGCGAGGGCTCGGGCGGCCCCTGCACGCAGCGCACGCCTTGGCAGGCGGGGCGTCCGCGGGCTGCGCGGGTGTCCGCTGGAGGGCGAAAGCCGTCCGGGCTGCGGCGCATAGTGGCCTCACCTCCCCAGCTGGGTGGGAGAGGGCGCGCTGGGGACAGGGGTCCTGCGCCTAGAGCAGGGAGAACGCGGCGAGGCAGCCAGGAGGGACTGGGGGAAGCAGGACCCTGCGGTGCGGAGGGCGCTGGGAGACCCCTCCGGGACAGGTGTGTTAGGGGCGGGAGTAATGAGGTGAAAGGGAGAGAAACTTGGGAGATAGATCTGGTAGCCCCAGGGCCCGGTGGAGACCTTCATCCGGGAACCCTAGAACCCAGGAAAGAGCAGGTGCGGACCTGGGAGGGGACCGCACGCCAAAGCGGGCAGAATGAATGACCGAAAACAGCGCGCTTGGCAGGCCCAGGTGCGCCTCTGTCCAACGCCGCGCAGGAAAGGCTTGGAGAGTCGCGAGGTGCCAGGACTCTCCTGCCCCTAGAGGGCTGGTCCGAAGCGCTGGGTCCGAAGACGCCTCCCGTAGCCACCGGGTGGCGGAGTTGGGGGCAGGCTCGCCCCACAGACCCCGAGGGGTGGCCCCGCCCCGGGCTGCTGGGAGGCCCCACCGAGGGGGGCGGAGTTGTCGCCGCCCCCCCTCCAATCCCGGGTGACTGCGGCCCCTTCTTAAGCCCGCAGAGCCTCCCGCTGCCCCTCACTGGACTCTCCTGCTAGTCTCCCTCCCCCACGATGGCCTCAGCGCTGAGCTATGTCTCCAAGTTCAAGTCCTTCGTGATCTTGTTCGTCACCCCGCTCCTGCTGCTGCCACTCATCATTCTGATGCCCGCCAAGGTCAGTTGCATCCCCAGGCAGCCCCGCGGACCGCGGGCGCCCGTTGCCTTCTAACAGGCACGAACTCGGGTGCACTGGGCTGGAACGCACGGATTCCCTGGCGGGCACAGCTCCCGGGGGCGCGCGCACTCGGGACCTCAAGGTGCCAGATGGGAGGTGCCCTGCAAAGAATCCGAGGGGCATGGCGACCCCGAGGCGCACCAACCTTGGGGTTCACAGATCCCGGGGCACAACAGCCGTCAGGGCAAGCACGGAAACCTAGCAGTGAGCACACAGACCCCAGCCGTAGCCTCAGCCCTGGCTCAGAATTTCCCGGGTGAATAACCGTGTTTCTCCCTCAAATGCCACCCGCCAGGGTACTTGCCTCTTACCAGTTGAGACCAAGCTGTAGGTGGCTTTTGACGTCAGTCGGGGACCTATGTGGAAAGATCATCACCCAAGCGGACCCTGCGTGCTCTCTTTGCCATTCTCTGGCCCTTCTTTGGGCATCAGTTTCCCTGTTTATGATCCATATTTCTTTCCAGCTCTTAAACAGGGAAGCCCCATCTGAGCCAAAATCCTGCTCCAGGTCGAAAGGCAGGTTGGGGTTGGGCAGCTTTGCCTGCTGCCTGCGGTGGCCATGGCAGGAGGCGGGACACATTCCCAGAGCTCACGCCTTGGGTGGCACAGCTTGGGGTTGCAGTGGAGCTTCGTCCCATGCCCTGGCCTCCTAATGCTCCTGGGAGGGAGAGAGAGAATGAATGGCCTTGGCCGCAGGCTGGGGGCAGGGCCAGGCGCCCTGGCCCAGGCTCCACTGGCCTGTGCACAGCCAGTTTGGCAGAGGCCCGAGCTCTTTGAAGCCTTTTGTGGCTGCTGGCTGCTCCTTCCTCATTCCCTCTTTCGGCCCTTTCACTCTCAGCCCAGACAGGAAACCTCAGGCTCTTGCTTCTCCTCCCCAGGCAGGTTTGGGAAACAGAGGAGCTCTTCAGGGCATGCTCTGGGGACAGCCCTCGGGGAAGGAGGGTGCACTGGGGTGACAGAAAGACAACCTGCAAGAGAACCGGACTTCCACCATGCACTCATTCTTGTGACTTTAGCTGAATCCCTGCACTCTCTGGGCCTCAGTGTTCTCATCTGTACAATGGGGCAAGGTTGTTTGGTTCTGACACTTTAAGACTTTGGATATGAAAAGGGAGTGTGTTGGTTCCTAGGATGGGGGAGGGGAGACTGGGGGGAGCCCTTGGGGTGGGCTGGGCACAGACCCTGGATGGGCCAAGGACAGCAGATCCAAGTGCGGTGGCTCTTCAGTTGCCACAACAAGTGTAAGCAGCCATGTGTCCTCTGTAGACAGAGCTCTGGGGCTGCATTGCCCGTGGGAGGGAGCCAGGCAGGAGAGCTGTGATTTTAGTTCTGCTGGCGGCGAGTGATGTTCCCTGGAATAATTATAGTAGCGTGGCTGACCTTCCTGCTCTAGGAGAGACCCTACTCCCACCCTGACATGCACAGGTGGGCCCTGAGCTGGGACCCCAACTCAGGATGTGTGTGTGAGTGTGTGCGTGTGTGTGTGTGTGTGTGTGTGTGAGTGAGCTGTCCTGGGAGTGAGGATCCAGAGGGAAGAGGTGACCCCAGGGACAGGCTTTCCCAAGGTTGCCGTCACAAGCTCTCCCTCCGACTGGTGACTGGGAGCCCAGACCCCATGTTCTTGTTTTCTCCCTTTGTGCCTCTGTTTTGGTCACCGCCCAGCAGCTCCCTGCCCCCACCCTTCATGGCCACCCCACTGTGCAAGAAAATCCAGAGGTAAACAGCACAGGCTGGGAAGCCAGCCGGACTTTGGCAGCCTGAGTGGCATTGTCCCCGCCAGGCGGTGACACCCAGGTCACTCGGCCCTCTGCCTGTGCCCCGGCCCCTCTCCTCACCTCTGTCTTCTTTTCTCCCCTCTTCACCTTGATTCCTTCCTAGCCTCATCTCTGCTCCACTTTCTCTACCCTTTCTCTGGGTCCTTTTTTAAAAAAAATCACTACAATGAATGATTAATTTATTGTATTGCTTATTTTATTTAAAATGTTAAAAAAAATTTTTAAAACAGATTTGTAAATTTTTTTTTCTTTTGGCACTTTCAGCAGTTTTGGAACAAATTTGTAAAACTTAAAGCAAAATGATAATGCCTGCAACTCTCCTAACATTAATATTTTGATAGACATCTTTCCAGAAACCAATCAATTAATCTCTTATCTCTCTGTACACATGCACTCTGTCTCTCTCTCTCTCTTTCTCTTTCTCTCTCTCTCTTTCTCACACATACACACACACACAAAGGGTATGTTTTGTCTGCAGTTTTGCATTAAGCAACGTGTTGGAGACACCCTTCCTTGTTAATAATTGTATAAATAATGAGCCATGGTTTTATTTGGTTGTGAATTTATTCGCATGTGTGCTCCGTTGTGCACATATGTTTATTGAGCCCATTATGCCCTGTGCTGGGCACTGACGATTGAAATCCCATTGTCCGCTTGGATCTCAGCTTTCGTCACTTCTCTGGCCGCTTTCTCAGCTGCAGGGAAGTGCTCTGAAGTGTGTGCGCCAGAAACCAGGCCCCTCCCTGCAGGTAGAGCCCCTCCCCAGACTTTTCTACTATCCTCCTTCCTGCTCTGCCCTTTCCACTGACATGAGGGGGGGCGCAGATTTCCATTGAGGGAGGGCCAAGTGCGTTGACAGGTGTTATTCAGGAACAAGCGTCTCCTGGGCTTCCTAATGGTGGTGCGGAGGTGAGGGACAGTCAGCCTTGTGTTGTCGCCTCTTTTCCAATCCTTATGTTTGGCCCCTCCAGGAACATGCAGTGAAAACTGGCTACCATGCCACCTACTGCTTCTAAGTTTACAGAATAAAAAATTGCGGAGGACTTTGTGTGCCGTAGGTTAAGGACGGGCACTCTCAGACCCTCTATTCACAGAGGAGGACATGAAACTGGAGGGAGAGGGGCCAGGATTGGGAGTGGGAGGAGTAATTTATTAATGCCATCGTTTGCAGTTGTTATCACATGGTGACAAGAAGAAGCAAACTGCTTTTTGGCTGGTATTATTGTTTTAAAATTGTTTTATTATTGTTTTAAAATTCTCTACCATACGCCTCTTAGAGGGGATCCCTCCCCTTGCCTGTCCCGTGTACACCCTGACACCAAAGCTTAGAGAAGTTAGTGACTGCTGAGGGGCTGGATGACAGCAGACAGTGGACCTTGATGGAGCCTCCCTGGTGTCTAAGCCTGGGCTTCCTGCCGCACTGCCGTCCCGCCTTTAGTTCAGTGGCTCTTAACCAGTGTCGGTCCTTTCTGCCCCACCCCCACCGCACAGCAGGGGACCTGTGGCAAAGTCTGGAGACATTTCTGTTGTTGTCACATCTGGAGAGAGTGCTACTGGCATCACATGGATGGAGCCAGGGATGCTGCTAAACAACCTACAACACACAGAATGATCTCCCCAACAAAAAGTCATTCAACACACAGTGTCAATGTGCTTAGCTTGAGAAACCTGCTGTAGACAGTAGGGAGGGGCCCTGGGTTGCTCATGGGGTGCTGAAGAAAGATTTATTTCTTTCTTGCGGCTGATGACACAACCCAGACAAGGAATTTCTAAGTCTTTCTGCAATTCTTTGTGCATACGATACGTTCTCTTTTGGGTGGTGATGAACAGTGGAGAGCGCAGGGGTACATATTTCTTCAGCAGCCCTGTCAAAGCTTGACCCAGATGAATACTGTTGATTCCTTTAATAAGCATTTGCCGCGATCTCCCAAGTGTTAGGCCTGTTCTGGAAACTGAGGACGGAGTGAATCTACAAATACAGCAGGTCCTTGAATAACGCGTTTCATTCAATATCGTTTCATGATAATGTTGATGAGAACAAATCAATTCTCAGTCAATGCCTGTGTAGGGTTTGCCTGTTGTCCCCACGTGTGCATCCTACGATGGGGTGGCATCATGGCCAGGGCCGGTTCCCACCTTGTGCCCTAAACTGTCAGGATAGGCTCTGGCCACTTGAGACCCTGAGCTGGAATAAGTGGGTAAATAATTATCTTGCTTGTTTTTATCCATCTTTCTTCAATGTATGTATCGCTCACATTTATTTTAATGTGTAATATTGCAAGTGTTTTAGTCTTGTTTAGAAGTTCGGTGACGTTTTTGTGACCAGAAATGTGTCATAGGAACTTAACTCTTGTTTATGTCAATTAGCCTGTGGCCAAATTGGTTTTGTGATAGATCATTTCACTCATAAGTTACAGTTTGCAAGGACCCGTCTACAGCGTTGAGTGAGGACTTTTGTACAGTTTGCGCCCTCAAGTTGCTCAGTTTGGTCGTGGTGGTGGGGAGACAGGAAACAGTGACAATCCCGTGTACTAATTGCTGGGGGGAACTGCTGGGGTACTCAGAGGAAGGACATAAACCAGACCATGGAGGGGCGGGGGGAAGGCATGCAAGAAAGAACTGTGAGCAGAACTCTGAGTGCTCACCCCAGGCCCAGGAGCAGGTAAGAGAAGGAGGCTGTGAGAGGGGACAGCTTCTGCCTCTCAAGTGCTTTGGGGTGGCTGGCACTCGGGGTGTGAATGGATGAGAAGGTGTGGCTGGAGGGGTCCACAGGGCCGGGTCCATCATGGAGGGTCCTGTGAATCCTCCTGTGGGTTTTGTACTGAAGGCAAAAGGAAGCTTTTAAACAAGGGGGTGATGTGATCAAATTTGCCAAAGAGAGGGAGGGAGGACAGTGTGAGTCGTTGCAAATAGAAAGATTAAATGAGAAGACAGTTGCCGAGATCCAGGCAAGAGACACAGCCTGAGCAGGGACAGTGGCCATGGGGATGAAGGAGGGACAGGGGAAGAGGATTGAAGCCATAGGTCTTCTTGGTGACCAATTTAATTGGAGGGGACTGGAATGAGGGAGAGGGTGGAGTCTGGATAATTAATAAGGATTATCAGAACAACACTGATGAAACATAAAGCCACCTAGGGAGGTGGGTATTTTTATCCACATTTTAAGAGGTGACAGGACTGAGGGCCAAAGAGGTTAAATCACTTACCCAAAAAGTCCCACAGGGAGTGAGGAGCCAGGATGGCAAGTGAAGGACCCAGCCCTGTCTCATCCCAAAGCCAAGATCCCTCTGGCTAAGTGGCCAAAGGCTGGGAGTCAACTATTCACACAAATGTAAATACAAGTTGTACAGCTTGGGACCTTAGTAATTAGAGAAATGCCAGTGAAAACACCAATCACTTTCTTCCCAATTGTAATGTAAAAAACCAACCAACCTTGAAAACACTGGGTGTCGAGGGATGTTCTGGATGAGCTGGTGGACACGTTCATGCCCTGCTGGACACATTCATTCCTGGAAGCAGAAAAAGTCGAGCAGCCCTTTGAGGAAGGAATCAGGAAGAGGTAGCAGGTATTCCAGGAAGGGCTTCCGGGAGCCTCTCCTAAGGATGGATTTAAAAATAGGTGAGCCAGATAAAGCAGGGTGGTCAAAGCACCCTCGTGAGGGTGGAGAAGAAACCACAGCTATTCAGCCACAGGAAGGCAAAGCGAAATGATCTCTCAAGCTTATAGAACATTTGCAGTTTTAAAAACGATCAGTGTGAAGATTACATAGCCCTGCGAAAAAGTGACAATCCTAGAATGTGGAGAGAAAGAACTCGGGTTGAAAGGGAACCTGGAGAAAATTGTACCTAGTACGCAGAATGGAGAAGAATCGCACGCACTTTGTACAATGATTTTAATTCTTAGACTATGTCATTAAAAATTGTGATTTCTTCTTTTTCCCCCTTCTCTTCCTTCTCTTTCTTCTTCTTCCTCCTTCCCCTCCTCCTCTTCCTTTTCCTTCCTTAACCTTTTCCTCCTATTCTTTTGAGAGGCAACTAGTACAAGGTTTGGAAAGATGAAGGAACTTGCCTGGAACCACACAGCCAGGAGGCCTGTGTGTGTGTGCACGCATGTATGTGTGTGTGTATGTATGTGTGTGTGTGTAGGAGTCTTTGGTGACAGATCCTTCACCCTCCTCACTGCCCTAACCCTGGAGCGCTGTACTGACCAGGGGCGGGGAACAGGATGACTCTGAGGGGCTTCCCTCTGATGACACTGCAGTCCTCCGACCACCCCTGCCAGCAGCTGTCCAGAGCATCCTGGGGGTGGAGAGAGTAGGGCAGCCACATGCCAGGGCCTCAGCCTGTCTCTTCAGTTTGTCAGGTGTGCCTACGTCATCATCCTCATGGCCATCTACTGGTGCACAGAAGTCATCCCATTGGCTGTCACCTCCCTCCTGCCTGTCTTGCTTTTCCCACTCTTCCAGATCCTGGACTCCAAAGAGGTGAGCAGCCCCAGGGGGTCCTGGGGACTTCCGGGTTCTCCCGTTGCCCCATTCTCCAAGCGCCTCTGAGCTGCCTAGGCCTGGGGCAGGCAGATAAGCCCCATCTGTGGAGTCTCCCTGGCAGGAAGACAGAGCCACCCTGAGCCTGCATTCCCTCCCCCGCCCCTCCCCGACTCCCAAGCTGTCCCTGAAGTCAGCATCTGGCCTGCTTTCCTGTAGCTGGGGACTTGGGTGGCCCTGTGCCCTGACAGAGCTTCCATGCCACCCTCCAGGTGTGTGTCCAGTACATGAAGGACACCAACATGCTGTTCCTGGGTGGCCTCATGGTGGCTGTGGCTGTGGAGCACTGGAAGCTGCACAAGAGGATCGCCCTGCGGACGCTCCTCTGGGTGGGGGCCAAGCCTGCACAGTAATGACATCTTTCTCTCTCGCCACGGGGCTCTGCAGGGGCCCAGGGCTGGGGAGGGGAGGGCGGCACAGACCAGGCTGGCTCCTGGGTGGGGGGTGTTACATGGTACGGTCTTAGCTGGGGACACCAGATGTATGGGGGGTTGGTGGCATGTGAGGAGCAGCAGTAAGTAAGGGCTCTCTGAACCCAGAGGGTCAGCAAGAGTCCGTGTAGGTTTGAAAGTCTTCCTGGGGGAGGCAGCTGCAGGGCTCCTCAGGGAGCAAGTTGGATGGAAGCTGGATCAAGCCATGCCTGAAGGGGATTTGTGGAGAAAGCAGGCCAGAGATAGCATAACCATCCAGCTCAGAAGAAGCAAGAAGGTTCTCTCTCCAATACTGGGATGTCTACTCCCCCTGCAAAGCAGCTTCTCACTCATCTTCCCCCACATCACTCAGTACTCGGCTTCTCACCCCTTCTCCAAGTTAGCCCACTGGCTGTTTCCAGCCAACCCATGGAGTTGATACAAATGGGGACATTGAGTGTCTACAACCCCAGTCATGATCCTGGGGGCTTATTTATCACCTCATTTAATCCACACCGAACTCTGAGAGCTGGGTGTGATTCTTACCACCCACATTCTATAGGTAAATTCGAGATAGAGAGGGGTGAAGTGATTTGTTGATGGTCACATGGGGATTGGACACCCAGCTTCTCTGATAAGGCCTGTGTCCCCTCTAATCAGGAGCTCAGGGTACATCTTTCATTGAGACAATGTACTACCTAAAGGATGGTGTGTCCCCAGCCCAGCCCTTGGCAGGCAGCAGCTGGTCATTTCACAGTAAATTCCTCCCAAGTTGTCTGTGTGTCAGGGACTGTGCCCACCCTCCCAGTGACTATACCTGGGGCTCCCTGGGTGCCTCTGGCTCCCCTGCACAGAGGACGTTGTGGATCTGTGATGTCTGTTACCCTTCGTGGCATTGGTCCCCTCTAGTCACTGGCTTATAAGGTCAAATCAAAAGCCATTGCATTTTCTGGAACTCGGATTCCTGGCCTCAAGGGATCCTCCCACTTCAGCCTCCCAAAGAGCTAGGATTACAGGTGTGAGCCACCATGCTGGCCACACCATTGTATATTCCAGAAATGTGAGATCTCAGGAACGTGGACCTTGGAACTCTCAGAATTCCTGTTCCCAGCCGCTCTGAGTGGCCAGCTTTTATCCAGCAGCAGGAGGTGGGAGGCCCCCACAGTGGGTGTCATTCTGGCGTGTGCTGAAGAGCTTTTGCTCATCAATCCAAGCACTGAGCACGTGCTTCTCTGCCCCTTCCTGTGGCCTGGCTCCTCCTATGAGCTTGGCTTCCAGCTGTCCATGGCACTGCTCGTCCTGGGGGCGACCTGTATGTGAGGCTCCCTTGGTGCCTTAAAGCATCATGTAGAAGCCATGGCCCTTCTAAGACAACCCACATCCATGCAAACTCTCAGCCTCCTCCTAACCTGGGTTCTGGCCTTTGTTTCTATGGGTCCATGAGGTCAACTTGTATGGACACCAGTCTGGGCCCTGGTGCAGTGAAGCCAGTGGGTCCTGTCTTCAGGGAGGCAAATTCGCATCCCTGAGGAGGAGCCTGACTGCGGAAGGGCACGCCCACCCTGAGCCCCCATGCTCCTTCTGTCCCTGGCCTTGTACAGCAGGGGTGTGTGGAGCCAAGGACAAGAGTCAGGCCTAAGGAGAGAGCAGACATGGAAACAGGTGCCTGGAGTCCAGCACAGTGATGCGTGGAGGGGGCAGGATGGAGAAGGGTGTGGAGGAGCCCCACCTGGCATGCACTGCGAGCGCCCCAGAGCAGGGATGTGTCTGAGCAGGCTGTGAAGGACCAGGAGGAGCTTTCCAGGCAGATGGCAGAGGAGGGAGCAGGGCTTAGAAGCAAAGGGAACATATTTTCTGAATACTGTTTGTTGGATGGGTGCACCGCCAAGTGGAGGGGGCGAAGTGTGTGAGTGGAGAGACGGGGTGGCGGGGGGAGCCAGGAAGAAGGTTTCACGCTCCCAAGCTCCCCCACCAGCTGGCCCTACCCCTGCAGGCTGACTGGCTTAGCCCTTCTGAACTTTTGAGTGGCATCTTCCAGCTGGAAGTGGAAGCTGGAGCTATCTGCATGTAGGGTCGCTCCAGCACACCCCAGGTCATACATACTAGGATAAACTGCATATTAAGTTGGCACCATCTGGATGCCCTTGCTTCCTCTGCTAGACAGAGAGCTCCTTAGAACCATGACTGGATCTCGGGCTTCTTAGTGACTCCTGCAGCCAGCAGAGTAGACATTAGCAATGTGTGTGGGAGAGAGGTAGGAGGGAGGGAGGAAGGAAGAAAGGAGAGAAAGAAGGAAAGGAGGGAGGGATGGAAGCACCCAGGCTCTAATCCCCTGTTAGAATACCCAGTCTCGCATTGGCCTCCGCATCTCCCCGCTGCTCACTGGGGGTGCAGGGCTGCGGGGGACTCTCCGGCTTCCCTCCCTGCCCCTCTGCAGGCTGATGCTGGGCTTCATGGGCGTCACGGCCTTCCTGTCCATGTGGATCAGCAACACGGCCACCACGGCCATGATGGTGCCCATCGTGGAGGCCATGCTGCAGCAGATGGAAGCCACCAGCACAGCCACCGAGGCTGGCCTGGGGGCACTGGAGCTGGTGGAAAAGGGCAAGGCCAGCGAGTTGCCAGGTGAGCCCCTGGCCCGGGCACTGCTGGGGCCACGACGGCAGACTTCCCCTCTGTTGCCACCTCCTCCTCCCTCCCTGCTTCCTGGAGCCCTGCTTTAAACATGCACAGGGGGAAAACATGAGATAGGACTGTTTTTATAAGTTTTAAGAATGGGATTATGGCATAAAAGTTAGATCCTTTAGTAGAGCTTAGAATGAAGTCCCAATCTTGGTCCCTGCTAGACTTACAAATCAATGTGTTCATTGATTATTCATTTGGACATCTTTTGAGCTCCTACTGGGTGCCCCTCACCTCTCGCTACTCCTGCTTATCCTCAGGGAGGCCTTCTCTGACCTCCTGGAGCTGGCCAGATCCCTCTGCTTCCACAGGCCTTGGGGTTGGTGTCCTGTCTGTTTCCCGGCTAGGCGCGAGATCAGGGGAGGCAAGCTGGCACCTGCCTTGTTCTCTGCCTTGTTCCCACCATCCCCAGAGTCCAGCACCGGGGACTCAGGGCCCGGCCTGATTGCCAGACCCTGGGCGAGGTCCCAGGGCTACAGAGAGGAACCAGGCACACCCCCACGGCAGACTCTCACAGAGCCCAGTGGGGCAGCAGTGGGGCCCCTGACTTGGGGGTGCCATAAGCCAGATTGAGGGAACCTGGAAAAGGGAGCGACCTTGCTAGGAGGGGAGAGCATTTGAGGTGCATGTGGACGCCCCCCAGATGGAGGGAGCAGCTTGAGCAACAGCAGGGAGGCAGGAGAGGGTCATGCATCTTCACTTGCATTGACAAAGCCTTGAGGAGCCCTGGGGAAGCCGTGGGAAGTGACTGGGAGAGCAGAGGGGGCCAACTCTGGGCTGGAGGTGGAGGATTGCACGGAAGAGATCCGGTGGGGCTGGGATGTCCCAGTCCTCAGGTTAGGGGCAGGTTAGGAGCTGGGGCTGGGGCTGGGCGGGCAGCCCCCCATGACTGGCTCAGCTAACAACAGCACTGTGCCCACTGCAGGGAACCAAGTGATTTTTGAAGGCCCCGTCTTGAGGCAGCAGGAAGACCACGACAGGAAGAACACGTGCAAGGCCATGACCCTGTGTGTGTGCTATGCCGCCAGCATAGGGGGTACAGCCACCCTGACCGGGACGGGACCCAACGTGGTGCTCCTGGGCCAGATGAGGGAGTGAGTCACTGGCCACACCTTCTGGGGACAACAAAGTGGGCCCCAGGGCTAGAGGGACCTACCCCACGCCCCCTCCCTCCTCAGTTGGGCCCTGGAGCTGGGGACAGCCAGGCCTGGTCTGGGAGCCTGGCAGGGTTGGGAAGATATGTCCCCGTCCGGCCTCTGTGTCCCTGCACCCCAGCACCCACTCAGAAGCTCTCAAAGGGGGTGGGAAGCTGACGCCAGGGGGGCTAACATCAGCTTTCTGCCTTGGGCTCAGGGATTCAACTCAGAGAAGGATGTGGGTTGAACTCTGAGCTAAAATCAAGGGGATGACCATGCAGTCCCAGATGCTGGGTCCTTGGTAAAACTTATAGAAAATAGACACCTGTAAAAGACACCCTCCCTTCGGCCCACCGACTTTGGTGGTTAATGGTGATGATCCCACGATATCGGGGTCTGCAGATGCACTGTTCATTGCCTGGCCGTTTGTTCACGACAGCCCCACTGATTGCCCTTGGGGTGACTGGTCCCCTCGCGAGGCCCAGGTGAACCACGGGGGAGGTTTGGAACTTTCCAGCCTTGGCCACAAAGGGACAGAGGCCACGAGGACCCCATTTCTGTGCCTGGGTAGGGCTGGGATTCCAGAAAGGGGAGCAGCCTGGGCCCTGCCTCTGGGGTACTGTGGTCTGCCGAGGGCGGCAGAGGCCTGGGGAGCTCCAGGCGGGTCTGGTGCATAAATGAATTAACTGAGGTGTGTACAAATTGCAGCGGCAGGAACAAAAATAAGGCGGTGCCCATGCTGTGCTGACAAGAGCCCCGGACAGGGCTGGGGGGTGCAGCTGGCACAGGAGCTGGGAGGAGAGAGCACAGGCCGGGAGCCCAGCCGGGCAGACGCTTGAGGTTCACAACCAGACTGTTTTGATCCTGGAAGTGTTTTCTATAATGATATCCTTACGGTTCTCCCTTACCTTTCTCTGGGAAGAGCAGCCTGTCTGGGCTGAGTAGGGAAAACTCTGTGTCTGCTTTGACACCGTGGAGCTAAAGGGGGCAGCCCCGGGGGCTGGCAGAGGCCCAGGGATGGGAGGGGAGCCTGAGGCAGAAGTGACCTTTCTCCAGCTCCCAGCCTGGGAAGCTTTTGCAATTTGCTTCGCTAACGGGGCCCTTCCCTTGCAGAAACCCACAGGGTGAGGGTTCTGAGGCACCGTGGACCTCCGGAAGGTGTCGGCCACATTATGTGCATGTGTGTGTACAAAGGTGTATTTTCCTGGGTGGATGGGCCGAACCTTCCACGAGATTCTTAGCAGGAAGGTTGGCTGGTCATTCCTCAGCCTCGTCTTGTGCTGCGGCCACATTCTGGGCACCCCCCTTGATTGGGGGCTAATGCCTAGCAGGGGACATGGGTGGCTGGACCTGGGAGGACATGGTCCCCACGTGCAAGGCTGGCCTGTGGCCCTGCACAGGCCCTGCACAGCTCCGTGTCTGAGCTGCGGTGTGGATCAATGTCTCTTCTTCCAGGTTGTTTCCTGACAGCAAAGACCTCTTGAACTTCGCCTCTTGGTTCGGGTTTGCCTTCCCCAACATGGTGATCACGCTGCTGCTCGCCTGGCTGTGGCTGCAGTGCGTTTATATGAGATTCAGGTAGGTCTGAGCTGCTCCCGGAACAGAGAGTCTAATTATACCCCGCGCCTGCAGAAAAACTCTCAGATGCAGTAGGCGAGTCTACAGAGTTCTTTGTGTCTGGCCCGACCGTTTCTCCAGCCGTTTCTCCAGCCCCGCCTCCCACTAGTCTGCCCTCCTGCTCCGACCACCTCGGGTGCCCGCTGTGCCCTGCCATGCTGTTCCCTCTTGCTGAAATGCTATGTCCTACCTTCCGGCCTTCCTACCTCCTCAGCCTTCAAGGCCAGTTCAAGTGCTGCCTCCTTGACTTTCCCCCGCCCCATCCCGCCTCTGCACTGCCCTCAGACACGTCACAGCCCTGTCCCATGGCGCCTGCATTCATGTTCCAGTGCCACCTTTTCTCTGACCGTGAGCACCTCCAGGGCCTCTCTGACCCCAGCACTTGGCACAGCTCCCAGCCCAGGGAGGGAGAGCCAGGTGGGTTCAAGCAGTTAAAGAGAACCTTGTCCCCATGTTTCAAATCCACACTGCTGGACAAACTTCCACTTGTCCACACGGGTCCATTAGGCCAGGTCACAGCAAACCTGATGACATTCAAAGCAATCCAAACCCAGACCATTACCAAATGCCTGTGATGTTCCCAGCAGCGTGCGGGTCCTGGAAAATGTACCTTCCTGTTCCCAGCACAGTGGCAAGGACATCAAGAGTCACCCTGAACAGCAGCCAGACTTTGGTCAGAAACCATGACGTGTGGCTGACAAATACCTTCAAAAAGTTGTTGTTATTTTAAAAGACGCAGATTTCTCTGTGGTGCAAAGGTGATCGTGTCACACTGAGATAGAACGCGCTTAGCTCTGAGCTAAGTGGGTCTGCTCTGCCTCCATTCACGGGGAGCCCGAGCCAAGTAAAAACAGGGGAGTATGTGACTAGAGGGGAGAGACTGCAGAGCTGAGATGCAAAAGCACCCATGGAAACCTGTGATTTAATGGGGAAAATGGAGCACTTTGCTAAGTTTTCTTCCGAAGTAGGAATTGTTTTGAAAACTGCTATTAAAAAAATTGCTATACACATCCCAAACAGCCCTAATCATGATAGTAATAGTAGCAGGCATCTCCTACACCCCCCACCCATGTGCAGGCCCCTTGTGAAGGGGAAGCTGCTCCCATGGGTGTTGGTCTACACGGCGTGGCTTTGAGAGCAAGGTGAGGTGCTCCAAGAGGCCATGGAGGCGGGCAGGGATCACCAGGTCCTGGTATGCGGCAGGATGTGGCCTGGGCGGAGCATTGTTCCCAACTTTCAAACTGAACATCTAAGCTGTCCTCTGCCTTCCGGATCTGGAACCAAAACGAGGCTCCCGTGAGCCACCCCCGTCGGGAAGGGGTGGGACTGGACTGTGGCCACGCACCTCCACTGCTCCAATCTGTGCCAGGACCAAAGTCCTGCTTGTTCGCTCACGTCCATCCAGCAGATCAGTTCGGAACTGGCCCTGAACCTGCTGTGGGTGGGCATCTGTGTCTCCCCATACAGCAATGGAAATGACAGTGACCAACATTTGTTGAGTGCTTATTATGTGTCAGACACTATTTTCAGCACTCTACATACACGAACTTCACTAATCTTCACAACAACCTATGAGGTGTAGGTACTATTATTATTGTTCCCAATTTACAGATAAAGCCACTGAGGCATAGAGAGGTTAAATGGCCTACACAGGGTTGTGTAACTTGGACATAGTGGGGCTGAGATTTGCACCCAGGCAGTTTGGCTTCCACTACCTTACATCCCCTCTTGAGGAGGCCAAGGGTTCCTGTCTGGGCGGCCTCCAAATTAGGCATGACCAGGTATCAGGAGCACCAGCGGGGGCCTGGGGGCTACTCTGGAACCTTAAGGCCTCCTGAGCAAGAGGAGGGAGCTGGCCCAGCACCGACACCACAAGGGCACCATCAGCCTCTCGTCTGGCCGGAGGTCGATGCCAGGCCCCTGGGAACTCGCAGCCGAGAACCTGAAGCTGCGGTTCGCCCAGCCTGGCACGGCTTCCATCAGCTCTCCTTGACCGCCACGGAGCCTGGACAGTGTCTGCTGCACTGGGACTCCGGAGCCTGCTCGTGGTGGGGGTACATGGCTACAGTCCAGTCCCAACCCTTCCCGACAGGGGTGGCTCACAGGAGCCTCGTTTTGGTTCCAGATCTGGAAGGCAGAGGACAGCTTTTATGTCCAGTTTGAAAGTTGGGAACAATGCTTCGGCCCAGGCCACATCCTGCCACATACCAGGACCTGGTGACCCCTGCCCGCCTCCATGGCCTCTTGGAGCGTCTCACCTAAGGCCAGGGAGCTACCTGTCTCAGCTGCAGGAAGCGCCTCTACTATCACGTCTTGATGAATTGAGTCCTCATCTAGATGATTGTGGAGAACAATGCCAAGGTGTTGGCCTCGAGCCTAATCTACAGAAACCGTACCTTACTGAGTTTATGGGCAGCCTCCTGGGCTTTATCTAGCCAAGGGGGCCACAGACTCCCCACCCAGGACCACCAACAACTATGCAGGACATTATTACCAGCTTATACCTGACTGTCCCAACCAGGCTAACCCGCTGCAAGAGGGATGAGGGGTCTTCTGGACCCCTGCCATGGCAGAGACACTTGGGGACTCAAGGATCCTGCCCCTCCTTGGCTCTGCAGTGTCTTCAGTCCACATTCACCGGGGTGTGTCATAGTGAAAGGTCATTCTGTTGCAGAATGACACTGTGGTCCCCACCCCAACCAACCCCAGGGCTCTCACAGGCCAACTGGATCCATATGCCCACATCTCATGCCAGCCTGGAAGTCACCAGATGAAATTAACTCAGGGCTGGGAGGGAAACTGCTTAATGCAAGAGGGTCTTGAAGGCTTGGTGGCACCACTGTCAGGGACCAGTCTCAGACAACTGCATATTCCATGCAGCTCCAGAGTCTGCAGCCACTGTGCTGTCGGGACGTGTCACCAGCACCAAATGCTGGCTTGGGCTTTTATAACCCCTGCTGAGCAGCTGGGAATACCACCGTCTCCCCTTATCCTGGAAACATGAAGCCCCGGGCCCAGCCCCAGTGTCTCTAGGACGACAGTGGCAGCAGATTGGTGCTTGGTAGAGCACAGACTCTACCAATCCAAGGCTGTGAAAGCAAAAAGGCCCCTCCCACACAGGCAGGGCTGTCCCCACAATCGATGATCTAGAGCTGCGGTCTCCAACCCCCGGCCCGTGGACCAGTGCTGGTCCGTGGCCTGTTAGGAACCGGGCTGCACAGCAGGAGGTGAACGCGAGTGAGCGAAGCTTCATCTATATTTACAGCAGCTCCCCAGCGCTCGCCATCCCCAGTCCGTGGAAAAGTAGTCTTCCATGAAACTGGTCTCTGGTGCCAAAAAGGTTGGGGACTGCTGCTCTAGAGGGTGACCCTTGGGACATAGCCTTGACCCTGTATAGCAGGGAGATCCTGCCAGCTGTACAGACCTGAGATCCCATCACTGCACCTCCTTTCCCACTTCTGAACACCCCAAGAGGCTGTGTCCTGACGTCCTCGTGTCCCCGTGCCCCAGGCCATGCCACCACTGACTGGCATGGCTCTCATACTCTCAAAAGCAGTTCATGTCCAGCACTGGCTCCAGGAATCAGCACCTCTTCCGTCAACCCCTGCCTTCCTTTGTCTTAGGGCCCCGGACGTACTGTCACAATGTGGGGCTCTCCGGGGCAATGGTTGTGGCCTGGGCCACCCTTCAGACAAACAGTGGCTGAAACAGGAAGGCACAAATGAATATCTCAGGGCCTGCATCCCGTGCACTAGTGGCCCGGTTACCCCTCCCCACAGCCAACCTACCCTCTGCACCCTCCTCCTTCCTGCCCCCTCATGCCAGCACCACCCTCGAGGAGGCCCTGCAGGCACCCTGGGCAATGGGCATCATCCCTAGGGGGCCCATCCAAGAGCAGAACCCGGGCTGGCTTCCTTCCTGGCCCAGCCATGCCTGCTGCTAACCCCAGGGTCTCCTGAATCCCTAATCCTATACCTCCAGCCCCTAGGAACAAAAGTACTAACCCTGCTTCTGACTGGCCCAGGCTGCTGGAACCTGTCCTCGCTCCCTGTGTCCTCCTGAGCCTCCTCGGCGCTGGGGACTTGCATCCCAGCACCATCCAAGGTAGCTCCAGATTGAGGGGGGAGGAGGAAGACTTGGGGAGCATGAGAGGGAGCCCCGGTCCCACTTGAGTAGGCTCCAGACCTTCCTATGGCCTTCCCCCAGGTGACCCTGGAGCAGCTGCTCCAGGTGACTGGGCACCTGCCAAGACTCTTTAGCCTCTCAACAGAGACTTTTCCCCACTGAGGGCAGGCAGATGAAGGAAGAGGAGGAGAAACGAGGGAGGAAGGGACCTGCTGCAGGCGAGAGGCAGCACCATGTGTCTTTCTGGCACGTTCTGCCGTGCAATATCTAGGCTCTGTCAGACCGGCACCTGAGCCAACCAACCTGCCCTGCTGTTCTCTCACCTTTGCATTCTCTAGTTTAAAAAACTCCTGGGGCTGCAAGCCGGAGCAGGGCGGTGAGAAGGCTGCCTACCAGGTGCTGAAGGAGGAGTACAGGAAGCTGGGGCCCATCTCCTTCGCGGAGGTCAACGTCCTCATCTGCTTCCTCCTGCTGGTGGTCCTGTGGTTCTCCCGAGACCCTGGCTTCATGCCCGGCTGGCTGTCTATCGCCTGGGCAGATGGCGAGACAGAGTAAGTCTTTTGTTCGGGAGAATCCTCTGGCTTAGTACACTGTGCCTAAATGCTGCTGTTCTCAGCTACAGGCGGCTAGAGGAATGTCCGGGGCTGGGCACCGTGCTTGGCCGAGGTGCTTCTCCTTGGCTGTGGAGTTGGGTTTCAGAGAGCACTCTGTTGGCTTCATGATGCATTTTTTTTTTCTGATAGATCTTCATGGTAAGACTGCAGGTGTGTTTTTGTGGAGCTCTCTCCTCCCGCAACAGGTTGAGCAGAAATTATCTGGCCAGGCAGGTTGGCCAGAGCCGAGATAAAGATTTGCTAGGAGTAGGGCTTCTAGAGCTCTGGTTCCCCAGCCTCTGCTCTGCTGTCTTTTACCTTTCCTCTCTTACCTTTCTTCAGATCTAGTCAAGTTCTCTCCCAAGATACACATCTGGAGGTCCAGAAGCTTCTTAGACAGAAACTTGGCAAAAGGGGGTATATGTAGTTTCCCTCCTGGCTAGGATGCTGTCGGAATGGAAGTAAGGTTGAGAAACAGGTATTTTCTAGAAACGGCAGAAGATGTGGGTGGGGAGATGCTGCCTGTGACTGGCTATTACATCTTGAGAGTCTGCTTGGGCCAGCACCAAAGTCCTTGCGGTCACCCCCGTGAACCCAGAATCTTACAGAATCCGGCTGAGAAGGGGTCATGAAGTTCACCTGTGGAGCAGCACAGGCTGGGAGGGTAGGGTGCTCAGGGTCACCCAAATTTGGTGGTCAAGAGTGTGGGCATCTTGGTTTCAGACAGGACTCTATCTACCATATCACTCTTGATCTTGGCTTTGGAGGCTCCAGTTTTCATGCCCAGTTGAGCTTGTTTCTTCACGTAGGAGCATTTAGACACTAAATTGCTAGAGTTAGCACTAGCAACTCTAGCAATAGCTAGAGTTAGGTTTGTTGAATGACTATCTCTGCAGCAGTGGAGCTGGGCTAAAGTCCTGTGTGTGCTTCCTCACCTAGGTACGTCTCCGATGCCACTGTGGCCATCTTTGTGGCCACTTTGCTATTCATTGTGCCTTCCCAGAAGCCCAAGTTCAACTTCTGCAGCCAGACTGAGGAAGGTAAGGCTTCTCCCAGTCATCAGGATTGGGGCCCTGGAAGCAAAGGTTCTCCACGAGACTCCCCAGGCCCAGGAGGGAGAAAACCCCCTCCTGTCGAAGAGAACTGGCTACATTACAACAGCCTGGGAGACGGTTAATGGTTTTCAAGCCAATGGTGGTATTATTTAGCGCAAAATCTCTTCTCTTTTGCTTTTTAAACTTTGAAATCTTATTTATATTTCAACAGGAACAGAAAATATTTCAAATTTCCCATAATGCCATCTGTTTTTTAAATTTTCTCTCTTCCTCCCTGTTTTTGTTAATATGCCTATATATTATATGGTTATAATCAAAACACACACAGTTTGGATCCTATTTCTTCGTTGTTTTGGTTTTTTGCTTTTGCTTCAGATTATACTATAAACATGTCCTACTATTGCTACAGTCTTCAAATATATTTTCTCCAATAATGGCATTATATTGCACTGAGGAGCTATAACCACGTTCCTATTATGGAACATTTTGGCTATTTTTGCATTTTTAATTATGATCAATTAATGTTTTCTTGTACATAGGTTTTCTTTTGAGGGTATTTCTTCCCAGGGTAAATTTCTAGGAGTGATATTGCTGGGGTAAAAGAATATAAGTGTCTTCATGGCTCTTAAAATATATGGCCAAATAGCTTTTCAAAAAGGTTGTACCAATTTATAATGCTATCAGCAGTGTGTGTAATAGTTTTACCATTTCCTCACCAGCAATGTGCATGCAAATTATTGTAAATCTTAGCTAATTTACGGGTATGAGATGGTACCTCACTGTCCTTATTGGCTTTGTGCCTTCTTGTTTTCTAATGCTGCTCTGGTGTGTGTGTGTGTCTGTGTGTGTGTGTGTGCGTGCGTGCATGTGTGTTTATTTTTTCTTCTCAGAAAGGAAAGCTCCATTTTATCCCCCTGCACTGCTGAATTGGAAGGTGACCCAGGAGAAGGTGCCCTGGGGCATAGTGCTGCTACTAGGAGGCGGATTTGCTGTGGCTAAAGGGTGCGAGGTAACCTCTCCAGCCATAGGTGCCTGGGGCCCTCCTCCCACCAAGAGGGTGGCCAAAGAGCTCCAGTCCTCCATCCCTGGGCTTGTGTGTCTGTGTCTGTCTCCTCCATATAACTGCATGTTCCTTGAGGACAGCGACCCTGTCTTGTCATCTGGGAACCCTGCACCACGGATAGGTCCTGGAAGACAGAAAGTACTCTGAGTGAATGAGTGACCCTGGTTTAGCCAAGAGAGGCAGAGTACACAGCGAGGTCCCCTTTGGGCTTTGGTGATAGTGATCTTTGCTTTGATTTATTCTAGGGAACTCTTTCTCTCAATGTATTGTCAATATTTTTGCTACTACCTTTGATCTCCTACTTCCTGAACTCTTTGTTGACATGGTAGCTATTTCAAAATCTTTCTCCAGCTAAATATGTAGCAGCATAGGAGAGGAGCATTTTGGAAAACAGCCAAAAATATAACATTCTCTGTCTCCCTTCTTCCCTCCTGGTGAAGAAATGAGCCAGCTTGGTGCTGCTGTCTTCCAACCAACTATCGTCCTCATCCTCCCACCCACCCAGGAATGTAATAGACAGAGTTATTGATTGCTGTTTCCTCAATACCTAGGACAGAGCCTGGTGCATAGTGGGTGGAAAATTTTTTCTTTTGTTTTTTTTTCTTGGAGACAGAGTCTTGCTCTGTCGCCCAGGCCAGAGTGCAGTGGTGTCAGTCTAGCTCACAGCAACCTCAAACTCCTGGGCTCAAGTGATCCTCCTGCCTCAGCCTCTCGGGTAGCTGAGACTATAGGCACATGCCACCATATCCAGATACTTTTTCTATTTTTTTTATAGAGACAGGCTTTTGCTCAGGCTGGTCTCGAACTCCTAGCCTCAAGTGATCCTCCTGCCTCGGCCTTCCAGAGTGCTAGGATTACAGGCATAAGCCACTGCACTCAGCACAAAATATTTTTTGAATGAGCAAATCCATCCATCTGGTCACCTCTCCATCCATCCATCTATCCATCCATCCATCCATTCATCCATCCATCCAACATTCCTATTATGTCCCTAGTGTTAGGCCAGGCACAGAGATTTCAGAGGAGATTGGGACATGGTCCCTGTTCTTGAGGACTTCACAGACCAGGGAGGGGCACATATCTGGAAAGGCATTTTAGGAAACGACCCACAAGCAAAGGAAAAGGCAGGAGGCATTTAGCTTAGGAGCAGGAGAAGATGAGGCTGGTAAGGCTAGCAGAAGCCACTTCTCCGAGGGCCTTGAATTCATGGTAGAGGGTGTGGACTGATGGTGAAGGCAGTGGAGAGCCACTGAAGTGCTGAGGCCAGGGAGTGACATGGCAGGTCTGCACATGAGAAAAATGGCTCTGCTGTCGGGGCAGGCAGGGGTTGGAGGAGAACCAGTTCAGGCTCTGTGGTCTGCACCTAATTCAGTCTCGGAACCGTGGACTCCAGGGACCATTCTCTCCTTGACATTCCCTCCTCCTTTGGCCCCCAAGACACCACTTTCTCCTGTTTTCCTTCTAACTTTGACTGTTCCTGCTTAGCTTCTGTTGCCGACATTTCCTCAGTTCTCCCTTAAATAGGAGTGTTCTTCAAGGCTCTGTCTTTGGCCTCTTCTCTGTTACTCTTCATTCTCTCCCTGGGCAATCTCTTCTCAGCTCAAAGCCCCAAATCCACATCCCCAATTTCTGGCCCAAATCTTCTGAGCTTCAAACCCCGTGAGGTCTGAGAGGAGAAGAATGTGAGATGTTTTGGGTGACTTGGTGGCCGATGGGGTATAAGGAAGGAGGGGGACAGAGACCCCACAGGATGACTCCAGCCCTCTGGTTTGCCCAAACTGGAGATCCAAGAAGAAGAAGATTCTGGGCTAAAGAGGATGAATTTGAGTTGGGGCGTGTCGAGTCTGTCATGCTTATGGGACCTCCAGGTGGAAATATCTAGAAGGCACATGGGTGTTTAAATCCAGATAGTAGAACAGCTGGGCTGGAAAAACAGATTTAGGAGGCAGCAGAGTGAGGATGGAGATTAAGGTCGTGGGGATGGACGAGGTCACCTGTGGAAGAGTGCAGAGAGAGGGGAGGAGGGGCGAAGCACCCCCAGCCTGGAGGAGCCGGGAGCCGGGAGCCCTGATGTGACTGCCCTCCTGGTGCTTCCCAGGCCTCGGGGCTGTCCGAGTGGGTGGGGAAGCGGATGGAGCCCTTGCACAACGTGTCCCCGGCCGCCATCACCATCATCTCGTCCTTGCTGGTTGCTGTATTCACTGAGTGCACAAGCAACGTGGCCACCACCACCCTGTTCCTGCCCATCTTTGCCTCCATGGTAAGTCACCCTGGTGTCAGAGTGGGGGTGGGGGCTTGGGCCTCATTTCATAGGAAACTGTCAACACATGACCATGTTCTGGGTCCCCAGAGAGTGGGGGAGTGAAATTGGGGCCGGAGCCCAACCAGGCTTTGTGGTCTGAGTCTGGCCCTGCCGTGGATCTGTGTCCCCACCTGCCCCACTCTGGGGGCCCTTGCTGCCTTGCCAGTTCCTCTTTGTGTCCCCCACGCTGACCAAAGCACCAGGCGTGGACCAGGTGCTCCAAATGTATTTCATAAATCTGACTGGATTATTTTTTAAGCTGAAGGGACAGTACTTGCGCCAAGGAAGAGTGGCCAGTGCTGTGGTCTTTGGGTTCACAGCACAGGGGTGCAGGACTGCAGAGCAGGGGGGGCACCAGGGCTGGGCCCCACCAGGGAGGGGCCTTGGGGGAGGTGGAGCTTGGGAACGGGCGGGCGAGGAGAGGACACTCTGGGAACACGGAGCAGCCGGGTGAAGACAATGGAGTGCATGGCAGAGGACTCCGGGAGCCTTGGTGGATGAGCCTGGGGCAAGGGATCAGTGGTGGCTGAGGCCCGAGAGGTGGCTGGTGGGTGCCAGGCTAACATGTCCTGTTCTACGGGCAAGCGTGTTTTTGAGTTGGGTTTGAGAAGAAAGCAGAGCTTATAGGAAAATCAGTGGGGATCTTTTCTTGCATTTCCTTCTGTCGTTCATCGCAAAGCAGTGCCAGCCTCGGGGTGCTATGGAAAGAGCCCTGGGCTTGCAGTCAGAAGACCTGAGTTCAAGTTGTGGGATCCCCGAACGTGTCTCTGAAGTTCCTTCCTCCTAGATTGCGCTGAGGGTCAAGTAAGACGGGAGCTATGAAAAGCCTCTGTAGACTGCAAGATGAGCATAGGCGAGGCCGCGGTTATTCTGGAGTCGGGAGACAGACTTACAAAGGGCCTGAACGTGGGATTGAAGTTGGTAAATTTCCATTCAGCCGCCTGGGTGTCCACGTGTATAAAAAGCAAAGCTAAGTGGGTTTTTCCTTCCATTCCAAGCAAAGATGAAAGTGTTAAAAATAGCAGGGTGGCTTGTCTCCTCCTCCCCTAAACAGGGTCCAGACGGATGCTGAGGGAGAGGAGCACCCTCTGCCACCGGGCGTGCGGTGGTGGTGCCGCCCCTTCCCCAGCAGAGGCCCTGGCTTTGTCATCTCCAGCCCTAACTGGCAGCAGCAAGGGTTCCAACCAGACAAATGCAGGTCTTAACCCCAGGGGGTGGCCAGGCCCTTTGAAAACAAGTTTTTCTAGAACCAAAAGCCCCAAGCAGGATGCCCCCCAGCTACCTCCGAGGCCCTCACACTCCTGCCTCAGCACCCACCTGTAAGAAAGGGAAAGGTCGTGGTCACCAGCGGGGTCACACAGGAACGTGGGGTGCACATACCATAGGGTACCCAGAGCCAAGAACATCCTGGGCCCCTCCTGGAACCTCTCAGTTACTCCCAGAGGGAGCGTAACTTGCTGCAGCCTTTTCAGGGGGCTGTTTACCAACAGGAACTGGAAACTTAAACCTGCTCATACCCTTTGGCTCAGCAATTTCGTGTCTGGGAATATATCTTAGAAAATAATCAGAGATGCCTAGAAGCATATTATTATGGTGATGTAAGACAGATCGTTTATTATAAAAATATATCCATAATAATAGGGGGCTGGTGAAATAAATGATCATATATCCAGATAATGTAATACTATCAGGCATTAGAAATCACAGTTTTAAAGAGTAATAAAGTGGGAAGATGTTCATGGTATAATTTTTTTAAGTTGAAAATGTAATACATATATATTCCTGAAACGTCTCTAATAATGCAAAGAAGTATACAGACTCCTAATCCTCTAGCTTCCCTAGAGATGACTTCTGTTATTAATTTCTTAGGTATTTTTCTGGGTATATCACATACACATACACACACACACACACGTATTCTTTTTAAAGAAATGGTATCATTCTATGGTCCTGTTACACATCTTAATTAAAAATATTTAATCATAGGTCTTCGAGATCTTTCCATATTAGCACATAAAACCTACCCAGTTCTTCATAGCTGCATGCTATCCCGTTGTTTGTGTGTATCATACTGTGTTTAACCATCCTGCTATCAATGGCCATTGAGTCTGCTTCCTGTGTTTTGCTGTTACATTGTTGCAGTGAACATGTTTTCATATGTGTCTGCCCTTATGTGCATGTAAATCTGCATGATAAATGAATAACTTTAGATTTTATAAATTATATCATCCATTCATCCCTTCAACAAATATGTACTGAGTGCCTACTCTCTGCTAGGTACTATTAGATGTGGCTGCATTTTAACATGTAGAATAAAAAAGGTGGTTACCAAATTCCATATGCAAAATGATCCCAAATGTGTATAAAACCATATACATCCATAGGTAAGTGAGAGGATATGCATCTCAGCTATAAAACCGAGCGCAGTCTAAGTGCTCAGCACAGTCTCCGGCACGTAGTAGGTGCTCAAGAAATGTATGTTGCGTGAATTGAAGGGGTTCAGAAAGGCCTCCTAGGGGAAGTGGGCTCTGAGCTCAGCCTTCAGTGCTCAGTAGAGCGATCAGCCAGAGAGACATGGCAACAGGTAGACGAGTCAGCAAGACAAAGGCACGGAGGTTCAAACCCACACGGTGCGCTCAGAATGCTTTTCAGAACCGTGGCCCTGGGAGCTCTTGTGTTCTGTACTGTGATGCTGCAGTGCTGTGTTTCTCCCCAGTCCCGATCCATCGGCCTCAACCCGCTGTACGTCATGCTGCCCTGTACCCTGAGTGCGTCCTTTGCCTTCATGTTGCCCGTGGCCACCCCACCGAATGCCATCGTGTTCACCTACGGACACCTCAAGGTTGCTGACATGGTAACACAGCTGTTTTCCTTTACTCCTCTCAGATTCTAATGCTGTTGTTTGTCGTAAAAGATGCCCCATTTGTGAACGTGTGGGTTTCACAGTGATGTCGTAGGATTTGGAATAGCACAAACATCCAGACCTATAGATGTTAGTTCCATTTATAATGCAGCTTTTCTCCTCTTTGGAAATGACCTCAAACTTCACAGACTGTCCTGTTCTCCCACCTGGAGAAGGCTGTGCAGGCACTAGGGGAGCCCTGGCTAAGCGCTGGGAAGGGGTGGGGGCGGGGGGCTCACCTGGCCGAGGAGGGACTTCACAAACTAGCAAGACCCCATGAGAGCAGTCAGGCGGGGCAGGCTTAGGCTCGGGGGAAAGGCTACTGACAGTCAAAGAGATTTGTAGAGGCGTCGGAAGAGGTGGAAGCAAGGAGGGGCAGAGAGACGACTGCTTGAGAGTGGATAATGCCTTGCAAACAAATGCAGCCAAAGGAAGGACTCTTCGTGCCCGGCTTGGCTTTGTCCCCTCTGGTGGGAGAAGGAGGGCAGATTTCCAGCTCTGGGATGGGGAAGGGGCAAGTGTGTGAGCCCTGGACGCAGAAATGAAGGTCACTACCTTGGACCAGTCAGGTGTTGGTTATCTCCGAGCGTCCGCTGGGTATCTTCGGGACTCCACAGAGCATTTTCTCAAAGAGGGTGGATCCCAGAAGCCATGGATTGCTCTGCCACTACTTCCCTGAGTGCCTCACGTCACCCCCGTGAGGTCATTTTCCAAATGCTAAGATGGGCACAGGGAACCCATCTATCCTGCCTCCCTCCCAGGGTGCTTTGCACACTGATGATGCCTGGTGGACAGGAAGCTGCTTTGTCTGGGGTGGGAGGAGCACAGAGCGTAGCCTGGGGGCATTGAGGCCCAGCAAGCTGGCCCTTTGTCCTCCTCTCTGAGAAGACCAGTTCCCAGTATCCCCTGCACCCTTGTCCTGACAGCTCGGCAGACCTGAGGGCTCTGACGCTGACCCTATTTTTCTTCCAGGTGAAAACAGGATTCGTGATGAATATAATTGGAGTCTTCTGTGTGTTTCTGGCGGTCAACACCTGGGGACGGAACATATTTGACTTGGATCATTTCCCTGACTGGGCTAACATGACACACACTGAGACTTAGGAAGAGCCACAAGACCACGCACACAGACCGCTCTCCTGAGGACTACCGAACCTTCTGCGCACCTTGCACAGAGTTTTGGGGATCACACCCCAAAGTGACTCGATGATGCCCACACCCCACCAAGACCCAGCCAGCAGGCCACCTCTTTTCTTCCTCCAGGCCCAGACACAGAGGTGGGGATGGGCGGCCGGAGGGCAGGCTCAGAACTGAAGGGAGCCCTTCAAGAGGCTGCTGGTCCCCATCTGTCCCGGGGCCCTGCCATCTTCTCTGGGATGGCGGGCAGCAGAGGGGCTGGGACACAGGCTCCTGTACTCACTCGGCCTCGAGCAGCCACCATGCTGGCCCCACACTGGGCTCTGGTTTTCACTTGCTTAGTCCTGGGTAGTTCAAATGGGAATCAGAGCCCCAGGCTGGAAGCTGAGAAAACAAGCTACCACTGCTTTGCCTCTTCGGGCTCCCCTTGTCCGCCTAAGATCATCTCTGTCCCTCTGAAGGGGACACCCCAGCCAGGGGCAGGAGACTGGCCTTGGGCAGCTGCCACCGCTGAGGTGAGAGTAGAGATCGGAGCCTCCTGGGGACTCTCAGAACTCCTTGTGTGGCCACCACCAAAGGATGAGGAGTTTGAGTTGCTAACTTCCAGGTGACACGTGGCTTCCCTCCCACAGTGCACCGCTGGCCAGCCTGCTCCCTTCCCCACCTTGCTCCATTCTAACTGACAGTTCGGACTCCTGTCCCAGCTCTCCAGTGAGCTTCCGGCAACTCCTAGCTTCCCTGTGCCTGGGCCAACATTTGCTGAGATGCGCTGGCTGGGGCCCTCCGGCCTCCCCTTCTCTCAGGGCAGGTTGGTGTGGCTCTTCGGCAACAAGCCTTCCCTGCCTCCCGACGCGGCCGGGGTCACACTCCAATATGGGCAGTGATGGCACTTTGGGGGCCACAGTGGGGTTTCTAGGTCCTCTCTTACCTGCAGGCCCAGGGTAGGCGGCTGCTAATAGCTGAGCGCTTCAGAGTTCATTTGTCTCCCCAGAGTTTGAGCTCCTCTGGGAAAGCCCCTTTGTGACTGGCCTTCACAGCCAGGCCTGGTGGCAACAGAGCGTCACAGAGACGAGCAGTGCCCGGTGCTCCCTGAGCAGACAGCCCTTGTCTGTGCGCGACCCGCCTGAAGTTACTGTGGCAGGGGCCCCGGAGTGGCCGTGGGACCCCTCAGAACCCCCTGTGAGAGAGACATGAGAACCAACCACCCTCTTGCCACCAACCCCTTTTTCCTTCCTTCTGGTGCTGCTCTGGAAGAGGCAGATGGACGAGGCCCTTGGGTGGCGTTTTTCAGGGTAGGAGGAAGTATGGGAACCCCATCGAGGACCAAGCGTCCATCTGGTTCCTTGGGTGGAATAATTCCTGACCACACTGTCGAGATCAGGCTCTCATTAAATGCTCCGTCTCCCATGGAAAGTTCCACTGTGCTGACTCATCTCCGGTTTTCTGCCGTGTGTTGGGGTGCACGGGGGAGGTAAATGAATGAACAGTTGCTACCACCCACCGCCTGGGTGCCAGGCCTTCCTGGACCTGGTGAACCCACTAGTCATCTCATTCAGTCTTTGCAGCAACCCTGTAAGATAGGCAGGTGTGACTGTCCTCGTTTGTGTTTCAAGAAAACTCAGGCTCAGAGAGGCCAAGTGAAGTGTCCTAAGTCATACAAGTGCGTGGCGGTTACGGCTCCAACCCAGATCTTCTGACTCCTGCCCACTGCGCCTTCCTCTAGACATGAAGGGCCTTGGCCTCATAGGGCTTGTAGGGAAAGGTGAACGGCCAAGAGCAAGTCCACAGCATGGTCCCACCTGCTCAGGGAAGACTACCAAACATGAGCCCCTTTCTGTTGCCTCCTGAGATAGGCTCAGGGCAGGGTTGAGTCAGACAGGGGTGTTCCTTGCTCTAAGAAGCGAAGAGTTTGGTTGGGGAGGGCAGTAAGGAAAAAACTGACAGCTTCCTTCTTGCCCATCCCTCCACCTCTGCCCTCCACACTGCTGCTGTTGACTGCTCTGCCTCACCAGATGGAGGGCTTTGGCTGCCCACTGGGTCTAGTGCCAGAAGGCACTGGATCTGGCTGATCCAGAGCAGGCCAGAATAGTGTGGTTGATAGATTAATAATTTATCAATGTGGTCAATTGGGTGCATGCTTGGTGGTAGTGAGCAAGGTCGGTCAAGGTCATCCCAGGTGGGCACTGAAGGATGAGTAGGATGGCCAGGCATGATGGGGGTGGCTTTGGTGACGTGGGTAGAAGATTCTGCCAGACTCCCTCTGGTTGATGGCTGACCAAAAACTGGGTGGAGAGCTTCAAGAGAGCAGGACTCCCAGCTACGGAGGCTGCTTCTGAACAACTTCTCTTAGAGTCAGTCGGCTGGAGTTGCACCAACATTTATGGCCTGTGCCAGTTAGGAATGCTTTTGACTGCAAATACGAGAAAGCTCAGCGAACAGTGGCTTAAACCATGAGGCCATTTGATGTTTACTTAACAGGAAGTCTGGAGGCAGGTGGTCACTGGCATTGGGTTCAGCAGCTCATTTTGGCCACAAGGACTTGGGCTCCATAGTCCACTCGGTCATCTTCAGGGGATCACAGCTTTACCCCCAAGCTTCACGCTTAGGCTCATACACAGTCACGTTCCTTCAAGGCAGGGAGAAAGGGGGCTGGGGATAGGGCCATGATGGTGCCTAACTGCATCTTTCGCTTTGATTAGGAAAATAAAAGCTTCCTCAGAGGCCCCATACAGACTTCCCTTTATGTCTTACTGGCCAGAACTGAGTCGCAAGCCCACCCTCAGACCAGTGACCGGCAAAGGGGAACTGGAATACCTACCACGAGACCAATCAACATTCATCTCTTAGGGTTGGGGAACTGGCCTATGTTTCCTGAAATCAGGAGATTTCCACCCAGCACAAATATGGGCTCTGGCTGGAGAGAAGGCAGGGGAGCTGTTGAGTGGATGGTAAGTGTCTGGCACGATCACTCCAGGAGACGAGTGGCTCCCTTTCCAGGAATTCAGTAGAAGCATGTTGCAAGCTAGGAAGAGAAGACGTGGTTGTCTGTGTCACGAGCTTCAGCGAAGCCTCCACTTCCGAAAGGCCAGGCCTCCTCTGGGGGACCCAGTGGACTGGGAGGCTGGAGCCCGAGCCAGGGATGGAGCTCAGTCCTGACATCTAACACCGAACAAGTTATTCTACACTCTGCGCCTCAGTTCCCAGCATGAAAGGGCTGGGCTAGAGGGTCTCCAAGGGCCTCTCCCCAGAGTCATGGGTCCTCTCTTCCCATCTGACCCTCCCTCTGCTTGGGCCAGCTGCAGCCCCCGCCACATCCCCCATGCTGTTCAGCTTGTAGCCCGTCCCACGGGCCACTCCCTGCTCCCATCTGGGGTTTGGCCACTTGCTGAAGGCTGTCTCAGGCCTTTCTCTCACCCGTATTTTGCCTCTTGCATTTTTCAAAGAGCTTCTACCCCAGACCCTTAGAGGACTCTCTTCTTAGTGCCTAGATCAGACTTTTGGGCCGAAGGTTAGCTGAACACACAATTCTGACCAAGACTGCACTTGTAACTCTTTTGCCAGGGATTATAACTCCACAAGGACCCTTTGTATTCCAAAGGTCAAGCCCCCAGATCCTTATCCTCTGGTCCTTGGATTAGGAGCTCCTGAGGGCAGGCCACAGGTCTCCTCCCCGGCTGAGAGCTTCCTTGGGAAAGGACCTGGGCCGCCCCATCTGGCAAAGCCAGTGAGCAGGGCATCTACCCAGGACAGGGAAGGTCTTCTCTCCTCCTCACCTTCTCTTGCCTACTAACAAAAATAATGGATAGTGAGATTTTCCCTCTGGACTACAAGCAGGATATCAACTCACCAGCACAGAGTCCAATCCTTGACATGAATAAGGATGTTCTTGGGTAAGACCCTTGATGGCGTATTCTCATTTGTGGAAATAAAGACCAAATGCTGGGTTGTCAGGTTAGAAACTATACCTGGCAGTCCTGTTCTTAGCTCAGAATCCTGTTGTTAGCTACTCTCTGCCCTAGTCCCACAGCCTCTTAAAAGCCTTGTGTTCTAACCTACCAGGGAAGTTTTTCTTAAATCTCTTCACATTTAAAAAAAAGAAAAAGTTTCAAGATAAATCTTCCACATCATGGGATGGGCTTTTATATCATACAAGTAGAAGTTCTTGTCATTTCAGGCAGAAATCTTTGTAATCAGATTTCAGTTTATTTTACGTGGTGTCCTGCACCAGGCCGTGGCTACATTCCCTTCCTTGCCCCGGGAACATCTTCCAGGTGCTTCCCTGACCTGCTGGTCCAAATGCCCACCTCCACCTGCAGAGCCACAGGCCACCCCCGACTGCCGCTTGTGTCCCCGCTTCCAGGTATCAAGGGCAGAGAAATATTAAAGTTCAATCTCGGAACGCCCTGTCATCCAATCCAGGAATTTTAACTAGTTTTTAATAGTAAAAAATTAATATAAATACAGTGAAATAAATTCCAACAGCACAAAAAAATACCAAAACACCAAAATATGTCCCTTCCGCCTCAGACTTTGAGTCTACAGGCCCCTCCCAGAAAGCATCCATTGTCAATAGTTTCTTACATATCCTTCTAGAAATATTATATAGACACAGTATTATGTAATAGGATATATCCCCTTTATTACATATATGTGGGAACATACTATACATGTTTTCTGTCCTTGTTTCAACCCCCCCCCCCGACACCTTGCATAAAAATTTATTTGGAGATCATTCTATTTCAGGATATATTAAGTTTAGCTAGGTTTTTTTTTTCCCACCCAATAATTAATTTTGTTTTTAAGTTGAGGTAAAATTAAATTTAGCTAATTGCACAGATCTTAAATATACAATTCAATGATTTTGACAAACGTATACACCATGTAATCAACACCCCAATTCCATCACCCTCCCCCTAAAAAGTTCCCTCCACCCCTTCCAGTAACCCAGACTTGCTATAGGCAACCACATTGATTTCTGTTACCATAGATTGGTTTTGTCTGTTGAACTTCACATAAATGGAATCGTATAGTACGTACTCTTGTGCCTGATTTTAACAAAATACTTTCAGAATTCTTTCCTTTTGTTTTGTGCATCTGTTCATTCCTTTTATTGTTGTTGCTAAGCAGTGTTCATTGCACGAATATACCACAATTTGCCTATTCTTCTGTTAGTGGACATTTGGGCTGTTCCAATTTGGGGCTCTAATGAATAAACCTGTTATAAACATCTCTGTACAAGTCTTGTTTGTGGGCATATGTTTTTGTTTCTCTTGGATGTGTGCCTGAGGGCGAGCCTCAGTCTTTTTTAAAGCTGCATAGTATTCCATTGTAAGTATGTACCGCAGAACAAACAAGTTCCCTAATGATGGGCGTTTGGGTGTTTCCAGTGTATTTGCTAATGCTGTAATAAACATGTCTGTACATGCATCTCTGTGTGCCTATGTGAGGAGAATACTTTCCTAGAATGTCACGCTCCATCAAAGGACATGTATTTAAATCTGGGACAGATACTGCCAAGTCGCCTTCCGAGAGGCTGTGCCAATATACATTTTCAAAAACTGTGCATGACTTGCTCTCACGGACCCTTAGCAACTCTGTGTGTGATCACACTTCTCAATCTTTGCTAACCTGATAGTCGAAACGTGTTATCTTATGACTTTCAATTGCATTTCTTTAAATTGTAACATGGAACATTTTTTGTCCTGTTTATAATCCATTTGTGTATCTTTTTCCATGAACTCCCTGTCTTTTGCCCATTTTTCCATGATTTTTTTTTAAAAAAGGCTTTTTCTTATTCATTTGTAAGAGCTCTTTATATATTAAGAAATGAATCATTTGCCATACAAATTTTTATAATACATATTAAGACCTGCTGAGGCTAGCTACTTTTATTGTTCTTTTTCATTTTTTCTCTCTAGCCAGTCTAACATTTTTCCATAAGAATTTCTGAATTAGCTTTTTCAGTTCCAAAAAATTCTGGCTGGCATATACCTCCCCAGCTATCTTCCCAGGGGTTCCTGACCCCCAGCACTGTTGACGTTTTGGATAGAACAATTCTTTGTTGTAAGGGGCTGCTCTGTGCACTGCAGGGTATCCAGCGGCAACCTGGCTTCTACTTACCAGATGACAATAGCAACCCTCTACCCGCTCTAGTCGTGACAATGAGGAATGCCTCCAGACGTGGCCAGATGTCCCCTGGAGGGCAAAGTGCCCAAAGCTGAGAACTGCTGACTCGTTCTGATCCGGTGCACCGGCCTCCCTGCTGTCCAGGGCATGCAAGGTCTCCCCCTGCTCCCTCGCTGCCTCCCATCTTTGCCCAAATGTTACTTCCAGCCAATTCGAAACAGGCTCCCCCATCTGCCCCACACTCTCTGCACTGTCCTGGGCTTTTCTCTATCGCACTTTTTATCTTCTGACATATTAGGTAATTTACTTCTTTATTTTGTCTTTCTCTCCCCTGTCTGTAATAAGCCCCACGAGGGCAGGGATTTCTGTCTGTTTTGTTCACTCCTGTATCCTCCCCGTGCCTTGAACACATCTGGCACACCATAGGTGCACAATAAATGCCGGATGAATGAATGCATCAGAATGGCAGATGAGAAATAATATCTTTACAATATTGAATCGTCCCACAGAAGAACATGGTGATTTTCCTTATATTAAAGTTTTCTTTCACATCCTCCTGTGAAATTTTAAAGTTTTTTATAAATAAGAAATTTTACTTTTTTTTTTTTTTAGTTCCAAGTGGCCAGCCTGTTTTTTATTTTTCCTGTTAGTGGACTTGGGAAGCTAAACTGCCTGACGCATGGGGGTGGGGATGGGATGCCACCAGGAGGCCAGGCCCCAGTGACTTCCGGGTGTGACTGAGGCCTTCGGTGGTGTCTGGAAGTCCCTCCCCATTTCTCTTCCCTGGTGTCCTGCCCTGAGTTCTTCACACGCAGCCTCTTGGGAGAACCTCCACCTTAGCCGACAGTGCTGCCTGAGGGTCCACCTCTGTCCTTCTCCCCAGGGGGGCTCCAGCCAAGGGACAGAGAAGAGACATTGCTCAGGGATCAGGATGATCCCGAGGGTCAGCCTCTGGGAAGGGCTGCTCAGTACCTCTGGGTTCCTGCCTGTAAGGAGAGGGATGATGCCAGGGCAGAGATGACCTGGCCGTTCCTGGCCAGCTCCCTGGCTTAACGGAGGGCCCATGCCAGGTGACCCCTCACACCCCAGTGTTTACCCCAGATGGTCCAGTGGGTAGGATGCTGGAGGAGAGAACTTTCCTTGGTAGTCTCTGAGAGGACAGAGGAGAAGGGGCTCTCCTTCACTCCCTCTGCTTCCTGACTCTTCTAGATGGGCCACTCCTGTTCAGCCCTGAAGCGTGCCTGGGGGCAAAGCCAGGCTCCAGCTCTCCCCTCTGGCTGTGGTTCCTGCTGTCAGATGGCAGAATAACCCCCCAAGGTTTGAGAGCTCCTCACGTCAGCCATGGCTGCCCCTCCTGGGGCTCCTTTTCTGCAGTGCCCGTGAGGATGCTGCCAGGACCACAAGAGTCCCAGGCCCACCCCACGGCAGCCCTGACTGTGCCCAAGGCACCCTCTGGGTGGGTCTGAAGCTGAGACCTGGTGCCAGCCAGGGCAGGATTAAGACCTTTAGAAGCACCAAAAAGATTACGGGGCCCCCTTCCCCTTACATAAGTCAACATAAAACAGGATGATGCTTGTGAGGCGAGGCCAACACCACTGGCTGTCAGTGTATAAAGTGCTACCTAGTGTCCTGCCTGTCCCGCCCCCAGCCAGGGTCTTGTACTGTCTCTGGGGCCCCAGCATTCCTGCTTGGAGCCCAGAGCTCTGAGGCCTGGTGGGCAGGGCAGGCCTGCGGCTCGGTGGCAGGGCCCTGCAGCCTGCAGGGAGCTGGGCGCAGGCTGCTGCCCACTGCTGGGCTGCGGCAGTGTCCCGCGGTTCGCCACTTCACATTTATAGCACAGTGCTTCTCAGTTTACTGTCCCTGCGGCGGGAGGCCTGGCTCTCTGGAAACCGCAGCTGTGGTTTGTTGGGTGCCTGCCTGGGTGCTGAGCTGGGAGGGAGGCTCAGAAGTTTCCCAGGATGGCGAAGCCCAGCCCCCAGCTCCGGGCTTGCCCTGGTCTCTTCCTAGAACTTGACTGAGGCTGGAGGAAGCTGCCGGCATATTGAGGGTCCCCTGGCACTCCTGCCCCAATCTGGTGTTCCTATGAGAGTAGGAACCTTGCCAGAGAGCAGGGCACTCTCAGGCCCCAGTGGGGATGGATGGAGGAGGTGAGGGTGAGACAAGAGAACGGTGAGGACTCAGGTGACAAAGGCCTCTTGGCCCCCATGGTGCCACGGCCAGAGCTGTTTTCAGAGCCACCAGCTCCTCCCCTTCTGCCAGGAGCCAAGGTGGGCCCGCCTGGCTGCTCACAGACCCAGGGCTGTGTTACCCAGAGCTTGAGCTTTGACGTTTGCACAGGAAGCATCGAGACAATTTCTACACTGCCGAAGCTGCTGCTCTCAAATCCGAATCTCTTTCGCTGCTGGGTTTCACAGACAGCCCCACTGCGAGAGTGGCTGGCCCAGTGCCTTCCCTGCCTCACAGTGTGGCTTAGTTGGTCCTCTCAGCAGGTGACAGACACTTCCTTTGGCCAGCGAGGAGTCTGAGGCCGGGAGGGGTTTGGGAAGGTGGGTGAGGTGTCTAAATGCTGGCAGGGAGGAGCCAGGGCCAGGATGGTGACCACAATGTGAAGCCCCAGCTCTTCTCCCTGCACCATGGGTCCCCGTGCAACATCGGTGCTAGCGAGTGGGGCCCTGCCGGCTTGGCAGAGGCCTGGAAGAAGCAGGGCTTCTGTGCGCCAGCCACGAATCTGCCCTGCTCTGGGTCAGGTAAGGGACAAAGGCAGTCCCAGGCTGTCTCCCTGCCTGCCCCTCTCCCCACCCTCCCATAGGGCCTTGGTGCTGGCTTGCTCCTCACTAACTCCAGGGTCAGGGAGGGAGGGAGGCAGTCTGGGGCCAGGCAGGAGACAGGCCCCTGGGTCGTCTGGAGCCCACACCCTGCAATCGAGGGAAACCCCAGAGCGCAAACAGGGGAGGAGAAGTGGGGCAGGTAGGGCCATGATTACCGGGTGGGATATAGCAGGCACCGGTGGGAGGGCAGGGCCCACCTTGGGGAGGTGAGGTGGGAGGGCTGCTACCTAAAAACAGAGCTGATTTTCATATAAATAGAACACCTATTGGGTGTGTTTCTTTTTTTAAAGTTAGGATTTATTGCAGCATTCCCTTCCTCAGCAAACATCCCTGGCATGCCAGCCTGTGGTGGTTTCAGTCCAGTGACATGGGCAGCTAGCTGGCTGGTTCAGGTCATGGAACCCTTAATCCGGGTCTGAAGTGTGTGTGTGTGTGTGCGTGTGCGTGTGCGTGTGCGTGTGTGTGTGTGTGTGTGTTTGTTTGTAACTGCAAAGAGCAATTCAGGTCTATGTTTACTGACCCATGCAAGACACCTGATCTGTGCTGAGAGATGGAGTCACAGAGAGGAATCAGGCTCTGTACCTGCCCTCGAGGATATATCGGAGTACACAGGATTAAATGGGCCTGTGTGAATCAGGAAAGGCTTCATTGGGCCTATTTATTTATTCTAAGCACAGTTTTGAGGACAGTTTTTCAGACTCTCCTTTTTTCTTGCAACAGTTACTGAGCACCTACTAAGTGCTAGGTATAAGACTAATAACAAAGAGACAGGACACAGGGCTGGCCCTTGAGAAGTCGAGCAGGAGACAGTCATGCAAACGGTGACAGTACAATATCTTAAGGATGCAATTAGAGGTGTGTGTCAGGTGCATCAGGGCTGGAGGAAGGAACCATCTATGTGAGGCCATGAGAGCAAGGGCCATGCCTGGAGCTGGCTCGTCCTCTGGCTTGGCTGGGGTCGGGGGGAGGGGGGCGTGTGCACCAGGAGAAGAGTCGTGCCAGGAGACAGGTACTGGGATTGGGCTTTCTGAGGCCCAAGAGCTCAGCAAGTTGTCCAAGGGCGTAGGACGACCAAGGAGCAGCGGAGGGGCAGCCAGCAGCAGGACTGGTGGTTTCAGGCCAGTGGCCTATGGATGAGCTGTGTGGTCTGGGGGTGTTAGGACAACTCAGTTCTAGCTCTCACCCTTCACGTATGAGCGGGGTGGCCCTGAGCCACACAAGTCACCACTCTGAGCTCCATTTTCTCACATCTCAAGTGAAAACTGAGGTAACGCTAATCACACCTACTTGGAAGGCTGACGTGAGGAGCGAATGAGACAGCGCGTGTTGTCGGCGAGTGGGAGCTGTTCTCCCTCCCCGCCAGGGCTGGGCAAGCAGCACTGGGCCTGGCAGGGCCACGTGGAGAAAGGGCAGCTGGGCCTCCTGACTCCCACGGTGTTCCGGGTCCATGAGCAGAGAGCCAATCCCACCCCTGCTCTGCCTGGTGGATCCAGGGCTGGGAATGGGGTACCCTACTGGGAGGGAAACCTTAATCGGCCCAGGCCTGGTCAGTCGCAGGGGCTGTCTGTGTGAGCCTGGCTTCTTCATCCTCCTTCAACTTCTTTTCCTTTCTCTTCTTTTCCTGAACTTAGGTCCCTTTGGGCCATACTAGCTTATGCGTGACAACTGTGCCAAATAGAGCTTGGCCCATGTGACACTGGCACCCTGGTCAGGACACAGGGGGCGAGCAGCATTCAGGAATCTTCCAGATGCACAGGCTTGGAGACAGGTCTGCCCAAGGCATGCTCCAAGGGTGGTGCCCACCTCAGCTTCCAGGCCCAGCTCAGACTCGGGGCCAGGGCTCACGCGGGGCAAAGCGGTAGCGTCCCAACTGCTCACAAGCCACCAGTGGTCTTCTCAGAAACCTGGCGCTGACTCAGCCTCCGTGTAGACAACCCCAGGAGAGGCTCCAACAAGACGGGCCTTGAGAAAGGCCTGTTACCTGCCAGTGCTCGGCATCTAAAATAGAATCTCGAAGAGCAGCAAAGCCTTTAATTCAATGTGTCCCAACAGCGGGTCGGTGTGGGGATAACTATGATCTGACTGGTCTTGAGATATAATTACGGAGTCAGAATAAAAAATTACAGGCATTGTGTGGGCTTGTTTTAAATATAACGTAATCCATACCGTCCTCTCTCTTATTTGCTAGATTTGAGGTGGAGTCTTTGGCAGTTGGCACAGGTTTCGCCTGACGTGTAGCAGATAAAAATGGCCCTTGCCCAGTGAAGAGGACACGGTGGGAGGCCTCCCCAGACCCCTGATGTTCCCGACTGCTCGCTGCCCACAACCACAACCGCACGCAAGTATGTGTTCATGCAAGTCATCTTAGCTGGTCACAGTATCTGTATGTCACAGCTCCCCAGCTGGGCCCCCTGTCTCCAGTCTCCCACAAGCCGGTCCACCAGAAACATCCTTGTAAAATCTACCCTTGATGCTTAAGAACCATTAAGGGCACCTCTCTGTCTATGGGGTAAATAAATCCAAACTCCAGTTCCTTCATGACTTGGCTCCAAACTACCTTTTAGCATCGTATCTGGGAATAGCAGCTACAGAGTGGAGGAGAAGCGCAAGGGCCCTGGGGTCCAACTGCATAGGATCAAACTCGGGCTCCACCTCTTATTAGCTGAGATGAGTCTGGGCAGGTTACTTAATCTGTGTGTTTCAGTTCCTCCACTTGTAGAGAGAATGACAGCACCTTTCACTATTGATGCGGGGTTGCCGTGAAGACAGAATGAGATGACACATTCCTAGAGTGAACCTAGGCATGTCCCTTTTCCTATCTAAGGCTCAGTAGACCTATCATTAAAAGGATGCGATAGACTTACTGACTTTCAAACTAGTAAATGTTTCTTTAAATGATATTTCTTGGTAGTTGATGGAGTGTGGTGAGGTGGGCATGTGTTAGTTCAACCTTTCTTGAAAGCAAAATAAAAATACATATGCACAGTCTTAAAACATGCCCACATTCTATGAGTAGGAATCTAAGCTAAGGGAAAAACCAAATTGTGGACAAAGATTTATGTGTATAGATATTTACTTTAGTGTCCTTTTATAGTCTTGAAAAACTGAAAACAAATGCCCAACATTAAAGTACCAGTAATTAAGATGTAGACACTCAAAAGAATGTAATGCAATTATGAAAAGTGTTTTTAAAGAATATTTCATTATGTTGAAAATGCTTACAATCTGAAGTAAATAAAGCAGATACAAAATCATATATAACCTATGTTCTCATGAAAATAAAAACACATATGAGCATAGAAAAAAGTTGATATGGAAATATAACAGCAATTATCTTTGATGAACTAATAGGGGGATTGTTATCTTCTTCCTTATGGTTTTTTGTATTTTCCAAATATCCTAGAAATGGGCATGCATTACTTGTATAACAATAATTTTTTTAAAGTTGAATGTTAAAATGGTAAATAAAATGAGATGGTAAAACTTGAAGTCCAAGTTCCTTCCTGACTTTTATCAATCTATGATTCTAACTGTGGGACCACCCAAGGGCTGGAGAGGAGACTATAGATATCTAAACTCTTGAGACCCACCCGCCCCAATGACAAGCAGCGACAGGGCAGGTCCAGTGCCTGGAGTCAGCAGCAACCATCGGGGTTCACCGAGCACATCTGCACAGACTTCCCTTGAGGCCAGCTCCCTTTCTAAAGTCTTTCTGAACTCTTCCCGTGTGCTGAAGAATCTTCAGTGCCATTGGAAGTGGGGTGGTGTGAGAGCCCTGCTCTGGCCCTGCTATGCCATGGGGCATTGGTGGCCCACTGTCCACCTGGGGTCAAGTGGGCTTTCTGCCTGAGAGGTGAGTTTTTTCTGCCACTTTAGGTTAGAGGCTTATTGGATCAGGCAGGCAGGCTGAGCCACTGTCACCTCTGTGGGCCCCTCTACTATCCACACATCTGGACTTTGAGGACATCACTCACTGGCTTTTTCAGACCATACACCTGGGACATGCCTCCCTGTCTGTTGAGTAGTCCTAAGGGTGGGGTATCTGGAACACTTCACTGGAGGGGGTCACTGAGGGACAGCCTGGTCACTCATAGCTACTTCTGGGATTTCCGAATTACTGGATCTGAGCTAGCAGGTCAGCCCAGGAGAGGCCACTTGATGATATGAAAGGGGTCTTGATGAGGCCCTGCTGGAAGGAAAGGGACCATCTGAGTTCAGAGAGGTAGCTCCCCAGCGGGGAGCCCTTGGAGGCTAGAGCCTAGAGTCTTGTGGCCAAAACCCTATACCCAAAATCTAGCCTGCAGCTTGTCAGGGCTTGGCTAAAACCTCCATAAACCAGCTACATGCCTGGCCAGTTAGAAACCAGAGAAAGAAGATTCAGAAGCTAAAACCGAGGCACATAGGCTTAGAGAGACAGCAAGAGAGACGAGCACGGCAGTGGGGGAGAGGCAGGCAGAGGTACGGAGACACAGACTGGGAAACAGACAGGGCCTGGGAGGCCACTGCCAGGTGGGCTGTGCACATCAGCACCTACAAATAGGCTCATCCTCACAATCATAAGAGAAATGCAAATTAGAGTAACCCTGATGTGCCATTCACTTTACACCTACTAAATTAGCAAACATTAACAAAATTATAACGTCTCATGCTGTTGAAGAGGCGGTAAAACCAGCTTAAATACACTGTCAGTAGCTGTGTAAATAAGCACGACCTTTTAGGGAAGAAATTGGGTAATATAGTTCCAGAACTCTGAAAATGTTCATGCCATTTTATTTGGTAATTCCACTCCTGGGAATGTGTTGCAAGGAAGTAACTCGACAGGACAATAAGGGGTTTGTACCTAAAGATGGTAAGTGCGGTGCTATCTGTTATGTCCAACGTGCAATGGTATAGCCACGATGAATATTTTTAAACATAGAGAGTATGAAGACTATATAGCTAGCACTCTGGGAGGCTGAGGCGGGTGGATAGCTCCAGGTCAGGAGTTCGAAACCAGCCTGAGCAAGAGCGAGACCCCGTCTCTACTAAAAATAGAAATAAATTAATTGGCCAACTAAAAATATATAGAAAAAATTAGCCGGGCATGGTGGCGCATGCCTGTAGTCCCAGCTACTCTGGAGGCTGAGGCAGGAGGATCGCTTGAGCCCAGGAGCTTGAGGTTGCTGTGAGCTAGGCTGACGCCATGGCACTCACTCTAGCCTGGGCAACAAAGTAAGACTCTGTCTCAAAAAATAAAAATAAAAAAAAGACTATATAGTATAACATTTAAGGATTCTTAGAAAATGTGAAAATAAGCAGAAAATAAAACCATCTGTACATTAAAATTAATAATTATGTAAACAGCTGTCTGAAAGCTCAGGGTGGCTCCACTATTGCTGGCGAATGGCAAACAGTCCTTGATTCCTGCCTGGCCATACAGACGCTCCTGTCTTCCCACCAAGGGGCCTGCCCTGCCGCTCCCTGTCTGGAACTGCCCCAATCGTGAAGCCTAATCCACAGACCTCAGACTGGTGGGGAGACAGTCTGAGCAGAGCCTGTCCACCTGCCCAGCTCATGCGGGTGGCCCTGGTCTGAGTGATGATCGCTGAGTCACACCCACTGAGGTGTGACTCCAACGTCATACCTCGAGAAGCTAAACCAGAAAAAGAAAAGAGATGGAGTTGAGTCTTCATTTAAGAAAAGGGATAATGGGATTTTGCAAGTTCTGAAGCGTCTTGCTATTTGCAAGCTCAGCAATCTGTTTAAGCCAGTTGACGTTAGGCTCCCAGCTGGAGCATCACCTGGTGAAGGCAATTTAGAACAGATTAAAAGCAAAGGAAGGTGGGGTCCTGGGGTCACCTCCCCGGCCTGCCCTAACAGTAGGCACGATCTAATTCTGAGCATGAACCATCCAGTTCTTTCTCTTTTAATTTTTTTAAATTTCAGCATATTATGGGGGTACAAATGTTTAGGTTACATATATTGCCTTTGACCAGCCCGAGTCAGAGCTTCAAGTGTGTCCATCTCCCAGACGGTGCGCACGGTACCCATTAGGTATGAATATACCCATCCCCTCCTCCCCTCCCCTCCCATCTGCCCGACACCCGGTGAATGTTACTACTATAAGTGCACATAATTGTTGATCAGTTAATACCAATTTGATGGTGAGTACATGTGGTGCTTGTTTTCCATTCTTGTGATACGTCTCTTAGTAGAATGGGCTCCAGCTCCATCCAGGATAATACAAGAGGTGCTAGATCAGAACTCCATGGTACACATATAGCACATTTTATTAATCCACTCATGTATTGATGGGCACTTGGAACCATCCAGTTCTGCATCTTCTCCCAGCCCCGACTGCCCATCACAGAAGCCGGCACTGAGTGGGAACTCAATAAATCGTGGGCAAATGAAAAAGAGAAGGGGATGAGACCATGTAGTATATGAATGCACATGTGTCACCAGACAATTCCGTCTTTATTCAAAGCGTGTCTAGCTTTCCAAATGTACCCCTAATTGCTACAGCCCGGGTGCCTGCCCTGGTAACTTCCAAGGGATGCCCTGCCTTACAGAGGCTGAGAGCATTCAGTGACCATGCCCAGGCCCAGACAAGCCTAGCCTTGTGCATTTGCTCCAGATAGCCGCTGCACACAAAGACGCTTTATGACAGTCCTGCCCTGGATGTGCTTTCAATCTCATGGCAGAGACAGGAGTAAACAACGGAGAGTAATCCAAGGAGCAACCACACAGGTGCTGTGAAAAGAAGTAGCAGCGGTGGAGAGTGAGAACACTGAGATATTGCACTCAGAGTTGGGTGGAGGACTGGGCCAGGCTCCTTGGGGTAGGTGGAAATGGAGTGGAACCTTGAGGACAGGCAGGAGTTTACTGACAGAAAGAACATCAGAGGTCCAGGGGTAAGTGTGAGTCCACCCTAGCCTCCCTCAGCTTCTCGTCCATGAACCCACCAATAACCTTGGCTCAGGGCAGACAATCCTGCCCAGACTGAAGCAGAGAGTGTAGTGGCAGTCTCAGTCTGCCTCCAAACTGCTGACAGCCCTGAAATTCATCTTGATCATTCATTCATCTGCTTGTTCCACACACACTTATTGTGCACCAGCTCTATGCCAGGTACCATTCTAGGTTTGGAAATACAGTGGTAAACAAGTCAAAATTCTTGCACTTCAGTGGGGAACATAGACAGTAAACAATTAAGCAATAAACAAGTAAGATAAATTCACTTTATAAGTGCTTTGGAGAAATGTAAATAGGAAACAAAAGTGATGGAGGTGGGGAGACGGACGGATTATTTAATCAGGGAAAATCTCAGTTGGGGAGGCTATATTTGATTTGACACCTAAATTATGTGAAGAGGCAAACCATTCAAAAATCTGGGGAAGGGCATTTTTGGCAGAGTACATAGCAAGTGCAAAGGCCCTGAGGCAGGAATAAACTTGGCAGGTTTAAGGATTAGCATGAAAGTCAGAAAGGTGGGAAAGGAGTGAAGGAGGAAAGTGGTAGGAGGTGAGATCAAGGAGGAAGCAGGGAGCCAGGCTTAGCCACGGCACTGACTCCAGGGCTCCAGGAAATTATAGCATCTGCTGCATCACGGCTAGGCTCCTGCCTTGAGTTCAAGGTCTCAGTTGGAACTGGATCCAGGCCCTGCACACGAATGTTCTTGGTTGGGTTCTGATTACATGTCACACTCCCATTCACAAGTGTCTGCTAGGTCAGACAAGGACAATGGGCAAGACACGCCTGGTATGCTGCCCTCACAGGACACTGGACCCTGTGGGGTTTTTGGTTTCATCAGCTTCATCCCTGAGCCCTCCTCTTCCTGTTCCCCTAGAAAGTGCTGTTGGAGTTCCAGCATGACCCGAAACCAGGTCCCATTAAGTGTGCTCCCCAGGAATGAGCACTAGAAACATGTGGCTAGAGCACAGAGTGCCTGGAGGGACCTGGTGGCAGATGACGCAGGGGAAGTGAAGGCCAGGCTAGGTACAGTGTAGGAGGCAGGGAAGCACCCAAAGTGCTTGAGGAGGGGAGAAAGGAGTGAAATGTGTTCTTAAAACATAGTTTTAGAAGCATTTTGGAGATGGATCAGAAGAGAGGAAAAGAGATCAGACAGAGAGATGATGAGACACTGAACTAGGGCAAAGGGCTGGTTTCAAGAGAGATGGATCCACTGGACTGATTTGTATTGGGGGGAGTGTAATTGTGAGAGAGAAGTCAAAGGTGACCGGGCAGATGGTGGTACTGAAGGAAGGCAGGCAGAGGTGTGTGGTGACCCAAGTTATAGTGGGGAGTCTGGGACAAGAGGCAGATGGGCAATTTGGACCCTTTGAATAGAAGATGAACCCAGCTCATGCAGGCCATGAAGGTTTGTGCTCAGGAGAGAGGTCTGGGCACGAGCGACACCCACAGTCAGGCAGTGGTTGGTGCTGTGAGTCCCGGAGCAAAGTGTGCAAAATGAGAAAAAAAGGCTGAGGAAAGAATTCTGGGGACCACTGACATTTGCAGGGCCTGGGGTGGGGGAGGGGACACAGTGAGGGAGACGGGGTCAGAAAGCTCAGGCTCAGGAGGGAGTTTTGAGGAGGAGGGAATTGTCCTCAGTGTCAAATGCTATGGAAAGGTCAGAGAGGATGGGCATCAAGAAGAGGCAACTGGGCCGGGCGCG
>VBSM01003203.1:1193092-1206088 GCA_008086735.1 Cheirogaleus medius
AAAAAAAATAAATAAATAAATAAAAAGAAGAGGCCACTGGATCTGACACTGGGAATAGCAGGAAGAGACTTTAGGAAGGACCGGTTTGGTGAGCTTAGACTACAGGGCAGGAGAAAACTACCAGGATGGGGAAACTTAAGCAGCAAGTGCAGGCAGCTCTGTGAAAACATCTGGGAGAGAACAAAATAAGAGGAACTGCAGCTTAGGGTGGAGTGGGTGGGCAAGAGGCAGAGGCAAGGGAGTCCAGTTTGGGCAGAGGGAAGAAGGAAACACTTTTGTTGACTTTGGTGAGGGAGCAGGAGGAGAGGGAGATGTGACCCATGAATCTTCCACTGCTTCCTTCTCCTCCCTCCTCAAACCTCAGGCTACCTGGGCCCTTCCAGGCCTCTCGTCCAACGCCAACCTAGATTCCCTCTGCGGTAGCCCTTCCTGAGTGGCTGCCCAGCCTTTGTCTGCTCTTGCCGAAGGAGACTGAGCGTTCCCCACTGCAGGATTGCCTCAACGGTGAGCAAAGTTCTCCTTGGGGATCTGACACAGACATGGCACAGTGTTGGGGTTTCAATGGGGCCGGCTCACGGATATTGCTTTCTATGTTTGGAGATTTAAGATTTTATAATAAATACATTTTAAAAATTCTTTTTTTATGAGCCCAAATGCCTCTCCTTGTAGCTTTTCACCTTTTGATTCTAGTTCTGCTGGCAAGGCTGCCTCTGACAAAGATAGCCGTTCAGATGGCAGAATGAAACAGTGTCTACCTGTGCGTACTGCCTTAGGCTTGAGCAACCCCTGCTCCTCTGACGGCCTCTAGGGTTCCTCTTAATGACACTGCACCCTCACTATCCTTAGAAATAGTTACAATAGGTAGAGGACTAGGTGTTTATTCCTCTTATAGCAACAGAAGCTAGTGGGGCCAGTATGCATGGGTTTGGATCTTGGCTCTGTTTCCTCCTAGCCAAAAATGCTGGATAAGTCACTTAACTTTCTCATCCCCCAGTGTCCCGGCCTACCTCATCTAGATGTGAGGAAGGCGTGAGTCAGTATATAGGGAGTACTTTCAACAGTGCCTGGAGGAGAGTGAGTGCTCAGTGTGCATTCCCTGCTCTTAGATTTCAAATCTCCTTTTGGAAGGGAAGGTTGAAACATCCCTTTGGAACTGGGGGAGGATAGGAGAGTCCTCCCTGAATCGATGTGGGCACGTCATATGAAGACAGTTAGATTTTCTAAGATGAACATGTGTAAGGCCCAATCCTGAATAACAGGACCTTGGTTAGAAAAAAACTAGACACCCGAAACATTCCCAGGGGGTTTAGGAAAATCTAGACAAGAATCCAGCCTGCAGTAATACCATGTGGAGAGGCAAGTGACTGTGTCTCTCAGAAGTTTCAGGCCATGAAACTTTCTGTTCTTCAAAGTTCAGCCTTTCCTGCCGTGTGGGGATTGTCTGACCTCTGCTGTCCGCTGTCTGCTATGGCACAAATTTACAGATGGCCGGAGACTCAGAGGAGGCACTAGTGAGGACAGACCTCAGAGATGTACTTTTCTCCAACTTTACGGACTGTTACTCTCAGTAAGAAATATATCTTATACTGTGATTCCATACACAAGAGTTTTCACAAAACAATTTTTACCTTTACTATGTGTGAGCACTCTGATATTTTCTGTATTTTTATATTTTATTTAATTAATAAGAAAAATGCTCATTGTAATCCACTGAGTTGATGTCACACACCTAGGTTTTCAGGAATTTGAAAACATTAATTTACTGTACTAAATCAGTACCCTAGTTTCTCAAACTTCAGGCAGTGTGCACCATACCTCTTTTGAACCTTTAGCCACATCCAAGGAAAATTGTTTACGGAATGAGATGATCTCTTCTTTAAATCAATTAACTTAAAGCATAAACATTTTTAGATGCTTACTATAGCCTAAGTAAAATATTGGCAAAATGGAAGTTTCAGGGTTAGTTATATTTTTTTCCTGATCACTTAAATATTATAAAGATTTAAAAAATGTTTTTCTCTACCATCTAAAATCACTTTGCACACCAGCACTGATATGCATGTGTCACTTTGGGAAATACAGATTTAGAGATTTGTCCAAATACCTCATTTTACAGAGGCCCAGCCAGGTGAATTCATTTATCTGAGGCTACTCAGTAATCATAGTTGCCCTAATTTCTTAGTCAATGGGAAGAAATGTGTTATCTTAGCCCACTCCTGGCAAAATGCTGTCTGTCAGTCTTATGATTTTGGAGAGAAGGCCTCACCCTACAATCTCATCAGAGCCCAGATATCAGTGTATAGACACCATGCAGAGCCATTTTAAGACCGTGGTAAATCCTACATATTCTTATTCTTGGGAGTACTGACCTATATCATATGATGCATATTAAAATTTATCCACGTTTGGATCATTACAATTTTGTTTTCTTTTTGTATTTTGAAGCCAATGAAATTTTTAAGCCTCAACCATTTTGGGAGGCCCTTGGAAAGTTTACAGGCCCTAGGACTATAGAGCCTGTCGTGAATAATGGGTGAAGTGATCTTGGATCTGGTAAGGGAATCTGATCAATGAATACACACTAAGTAGCAATTTAACTACTTACCCCCTCTCTCCTGGTCTTTTAAAAGAAGGATGTGGACAGATCACTGACACTAAATACGAGAGCTTCCACTGGTGAAATCTTTGGTATTCCGGCAGACTGGTGGGGGCAGTGCTGTTGCAGGTGGGCCACATGCTGTGTGACTGGCAGGATGTTTTCCCTCTGAGTCTCAGTTTCTTCGTAAGTATAAACAAAAAAGGGATAAGACTAACTCGATGATTTTTCAAATATTTTATTTTAGCCTTGGGTCCCTTTTGCAAATGAAATCTTATGAGGCAACAAGCAGATCTGGCATGGACAGACTTTTTTGAGTCTAACAGATATACAGATAAGATTGTGACAACATCCAGGAGAGCCTCCCCTAGGTGCATGCAAAGATACAGAGGTTTCCTACAGACAGGAAAGGGTAGGTTTAGGGACCTACCTGAGGTCTTGATTAGATCTTAGCTCTAAAGAATAGCAGCATAGTGTTTTTCAAACCTCTTTGACAGTGATGCACAGTAAAAAATAAAGTTTATTTCAAGACATAGTACACATGTCACAAGTTTAAACAAAATATACCTTTATACTATAAAATAAAAGACTGTCTCATACATAGGTTGGGTCAGGGATGTTGTCGGAATATAAGCCACAAACCTCTTCTTGGAAATCAATTATATTTGATATATAGGATTTTAATGATAAAAGGATAAAATCCTGAAAAAAGGAATTTAGTGAGATTAAGCCCTCTTCTAAGAAGACAGTTACCTACGGACTCAGCTAATGTTGACCTTGGGAGGGATCAATGGCCTTTAACTGTCTTTCAATAAATCTATTAATCCTTAACCAAAACATTTTTTTCTTGAATGTAGTCTAACAATGATTATCTAGGTGTTCTCTTTTTCTGTAAAATGTCCTTACCAATGGGTACTTGTTGAACAGTCTTAGTAGAAGCCCAGTCTCTTGTTGCAATGTTGTAATAAAAACTTTGACACTAGGTCATAACTAAATTGTCCAAACCTACCTCCTTTCCCCCTTCCCCTTTCTTTCCTTCATTCCTTTCCTCCCTCCTTCCTTCCTTCCTTCCTTTTAAATAGTGCGATACACTCTGATATTTTTTGTTCTATTCTATTTAACTTTTAAAATGCTGATTGTGACCCACAACATTTATTTCATCAGTCTTTGACAGTTTTAACTGGAAGCTTAAAACTATTGAGATAGCAATCCTGGTGGGTCAGTTTATTAAGATAGAAACACACTGCTGCCATTATGAAATGAAATCAGAGAAGGAAACCAGGTAAGATAAAGGGACATGGTGAGAGGTGAGAAACTGTCTTTTGAAACTTAAAAAAAAATAATAAAAATTAAAAGAGGGAGGTTATGCCACAAACTTTGAGAATATACTTGCAATGCAAATAAATGAGAACTTGTAGTCGGCATATTTAAAGGACTCATAAAAATAAGAAAGAAAAAGACAAGAAAAAGGAAAAATTAGCAAAGGGTATAAACAGGCAATTCACAGAAAAGGGAACCTACAAGGGCAATAAGCATATGGAAAGATGCTCTTCCTCTGCGGTCCCTAACCCCAGGCCATGGACTGGTACCGTCTGTGGCCTGTTAGGAACTGGGCTGCACAGCAGGAGGTGAGTGGCAAGTGAGCAAAGCTTCATCGGTATTTACAGCTGCTCCCCATTACCACCTGAGCTCTGCCACCTGTCAGATCAGTCACTGTCTCCCATCACTCTCAGATGGGACCATCTAGTTGCAGGAAAACAAGCTCAGGGCTGCCACTGATTCGGCATTATGGTGAGTTATATAATTATTTCATTATATATTACAATGTAATAATAATAGAAATAAAGTGCACAATAAATATAATGTGCTTGAATCATCCCCAAACCACCCTCCACCCCCAGTCCATAGAAAAATTGTCTTCCATGAAACCAGGCCCTGGTGCCAAAAAGGTTGGGGATCACTCCTCTACCTCATTAGCAGACAGGAAAGGACAGGTCTCAGAATTACTGAAGCTTTAGAAACTTGGAGGGGCCATGTAGAGCTGGAACTCAGACTTCTGAGAAGGGTGCTGGCTGGCTGGTACTGGTGTTCTGAAGTAGGGTACAATAAAAATTTGTTCTTCAAATATTAGAATGTTACAAAGTAGATTCAGCTGGCACTAAGGGATGGCACTGCTGCTACCAGGGTGAAATGTTGCTGGTATGAGCTTAACATGGAGCTAAGTGGCAAAGTAGAAATATGGTTTTTGGAGACCTTAGCCTTAGACACAAAACTGAGTATAGAAGTGGGAGTTGGATAAGGGACAAAACCTAACTGCCACAGTCAATCTTAATGGCTAATCAGCATTTATATTTGAACTTCCATACCACAAAAAGGGTTTTTTCTACCTAACACAATGCAACTATTCTTCATAGAAATAAAGATGTTATTACCCTCTTCTCAAAAAAGAAAGACAAAAAGTTCCAACAGTCATTGTATCTATCTCTGGGAGACAGTGATACTATCCATCTCTGGGCTATAATAATTACTCTGTAAATGTAGTCACAGTCCCACAGCGGATATTCTGTTGCTTAAAGACTAAATTGTAAGGTTAATCTTCAACAAAATTTATATAGAATAACAATGAGGAGGAGGCTTCTAGCCAGAGTGAAGTAATAGAAACTGGATTTACCCTCTTGCCTGAAACAACTGAAGAAACAGTACGGTTACACACACACAGAACATGCGGCAGGTGCACTAACAATTATGACAAGCAGGCATTAACAAACAGCATCATTTTAAAGCTGTGGAATCTGATGTGTAAAACAGTGTGTATGCCAGTCTTTTCCTTCATGTCTCTTGCTTTTTTTTGGATACTTTCTTGTTCTGTGTGTATCTCTTTGGAATTCAGCTTTGAAACACAGATAAATGAAATTGGGAGGAAAAAAACCTAGGTAAAACCCCACTTATGCAACAAGGATAACAAAAAGAAAGAAGCTAGTAGGGTCCTGTATCATTCCTAGATACTCAATCATCAAGAAACCAGGTGTTTGGCTTTTTCAGAGTAATGTTCAAACCAGTCTATCAGATAACATTAAGAAGGAGGATAGAAGCAGTTAATGAATGTAGAAAAGTCTGGAAATGTACAAACCAAGTTGCTGACAGTCATTTCCAAAGGATGGGAATGGAAAAGATTAATAATAAATTATTAAATTTTTCCTTACATATTTTTGAATTATTTCTTTTGTTACATTAAGCACATATCACTTTTGTAATAAAAACATTTATAAGGAACATTGTTAAAGAGAAGCAACTCCTTTGTTCATTTAGAAAACATTGATTGAGAGTGTTTGTATATAATGCACGCAGTCTGTCATGTTAAAAAGATTTAGTAGGATCGCCAAACACTAAAATTCCAAGGACTAATTATTAGTTTAGAGCAGAAGTTTTATGAGGCAGAGGGATTAGTGTAGCCTCTGGGGTTTTATAGCATTTCTTTGGCCTGAGCACCCATTATAGGGGACAGGCTGTGCACTCCCCTGGAATTAAATGAACATGGGTGATGACTTAGCACAGTGCCTGAAATCAGCAAGTACTCTCACAATGAGGCACAACAAATCAGGGTCATTGATAGCCCGTTAGGTGGGACCCTTTTGTCCTCTGAGGGTAAATATCACATAAATTACTGAAAGCAGGGATGGTGCCTTCCTCAAAGAGCAACACATGCCTTTCCTCTGAGAGTTCCCGCCTGCTATTCACCAGAGGTCACTACCCCAACCCTCTTTTTCTACCTAGCACTTTTTAGGCCTCACCACAATTCTGCTAAGCAGAAGTGGGGTGCTTCCCTAATGGACCATGTTCTAGCTTTCCAAGCTGCTATATCTTTAGTGTTTCTCAACCTTGGTGGTATTGACACTGGCTACGTGCCAGTAGCACCTTCTATGACAACCCCCTTCCCTGCCAAACAAAAATGTCTCTAGACATTGCCAAATGTCCTCTGGAGCTGTGATTCCCCAACTCCTGCCAGGCCAGAGTCCTGGTGCCCCACCCCCCTCCTCCACCGCAGCCGCTGTGGAAAAACTTAAGGGGCTGCACAGCAGGAGGTGAGCTGTGGGTACATCAGGGAGAGGCAGCGAAGCTTCATCTGTGTTTACAGCTGCTCCCCATTGATGGCATCAGTGCCTGAGCTCTGCCTCCCCCCTTGCCCACATCCACCCCCAGCTCTGTGGAAAAATTGTCTTCCAAGAAACTGGTCCTTGGTGCCAAAAAGGTTCACAACTGGGCACATTTAAGGTAGGCTAGGCTAATCTATGATGTTTGCTAGGTTAGGTGTATTAAATATATTTCCCACATACTATATTTTCACTGTGGTTTTATCTGGACATAATCCCATCGTAAGCTGAGGAGCATCTGTAGTGCCTGGCACAGAGTAGGTACTCAATAAATATTACTCTCCTTCACCTTCCTCAAACCTCAGGTCAGGTTTCAATGCCTTTCTCTCACGTTCCCTTCTAAGATTATTTTTGATTGTTGATAGGTTTACCTTCATTTTAAACTACATTTGACCTATGTTAAAAAGTGTGTGGGTGGGGGTACAAGATACAAAGACTTAGCACAATGAAAATAATTTTGAAACACAAACACCAATAAATAAATTTATGAAAGTCTGTTCCTTGCCCTTCAAGTTTTTAGCAGGTAAATAATCAATCATTCCACGGGTCATGATTTTAGTCTGGTCCCTGTTCCTAAGTTTCAAGTAATGAAAGTCTTTTGGAGGATATGTATCCAAAACTCACCTGGTTCAGAGGCTCAAAAGCCTTTTGTTCATCAACCCAATTTACACAGCATCATGGGCCTGAAAATCTTTTGCGCTGGCTTCAAGTTAAAATAGTTCACTGGGTCAAAAGCAGGATGGTCCAAGGTGCAGCATGGTCAATAAATGTTGGCTGAGTCCAGAAACCGCAGCTTGGCTATTTCTTAGATTGATTTCTGGGCTGTTTCCATGAAATCCAATAAGATGATTAGTACACTTGGCAGCTGGCTGGCTGGAAACTGGAGGCAATTCCGTCCTGGCTAAGTGCTATGGCCCTTTCGACGCCTTTGGGAAACATGTCATCGGGCTGTTTTTACGTTCTGGCGGCCTGCCGGCTTGTCCCGCCGGGCAGGGCTCTCCACGTGGTGCAGAGACGTCTCCACCCGCAGGGATGAGGACCTGACGCGACGGGAGGACGTTTCTGTGCACTGAGAGAAGGTTTCCACGTGCTGGGAGGACACCTCGAGGACCTGAAGAAGGCGTTTCCCAGAGGGGGAGAGGGAGGGCCCCTCGCTGCGGTGCTGGGAGGTCTCCACGAGCCGGGAAGACGTTCGCACCTGCCGGGAGGATGTCTCCACGCGGTGGGACGACGTCTCCACGCGGACCGTCGACGTCTCTTTGTAGCTGGCGGTCTCCACCCGGGGTGAAGAGCGCTTGTCCCCCACGGGTGAGGCCATTCTGCAGGTTTAAAGGGGCCAATGAGGCCTCGGGAAACCCCACAACCCAAAGGTCACCCTCAGTCACGCCTCTGGGTGACATCACAGGGTAAGAAATGACGTCACAGGCGAAAGCGCCACGACACGATGACGTGGGAGCACCATGGTCCTTTGGAGGCTGAAAGGTCTCTTCATAACATTGGGCCCCCGCCCCTGCTCTGAGGCGCTCCCGCAGCTCCGGCACCGCCCTCTGGCAGTTCGGGAGCCAGCGCGGGCGGAGCTGGGCCCGCCAAGGCGCGCCAGGGATGGGCGGAGCCGTCCGCCTCCAAGCGCGGCTGTGCCCGCCCCCCGTATCCCACACTGCCCCGGGACCGGAAGGGCATCTGCGGCTTCCGCAACCTTCCCCACCACTCCGAGCAGTCTCTCTGGCGAGCTGGTGGCGAGCTGGTGTCTTCGCTTGTTATGGCCGCTGCCGTCGCTATGGAGACAGGTGAGTAGCGTTCTGAGCCTCAGGTCTTCGCAGATAGAACTGTCCTCGGCCCAGTCCCCGTTCTTCTGCTTCCCCGGGCCTCCTTTCAGGCCTAACTCTCGGCAAGGTTAGTGGTTGGACAGGGAGGCGAGAGGGCTCTTGTAAGCGTCTGGGAAGACGAAGGTAGTTTTTGCTTTTTTCATAATTTGGGTTGTCCCCACATTTTATCTCCCTTGCTATAAAACACCGAAACACCTACTGCGCTGGCTTCCAGGTGTGGGCGCGACTAGGGGAGAGGGCTTGGATCTCGAACCGTCTCCTTTTTGATTGGTTTTCTGCTTCTCACATGAGCTTGCTTAAGTTTGAAATATCGTCGACAAACTTGTGTATCATTCTACCATTGATGTTTCTTACGCACACATTGCATTATCTTTCAAGCTCTCCGTAGTCTTTTTCAGCTTGCATCCTGAACTTTTTCCTGACCAATTTAGCACTTTTCTTTTACTTAATTACTGTTTGTTTTGGTTTTTTTGTTTGTTTGCGCCCTCTTGCCTCAGCCTCCTTAGTAGCTGAGACTACAGGCGCGCGACGCCACGCCCGGCTAATTTTTTTATTTTTATTTTTTTAGTAGAGACGGGGTCTCGCTCTGGCTCAGGCTGGTCTGTCTCTAATTCTTGAGCCCAAGCAGTCTTCCCGCCTTCGCTTCTCAGGGTGGTAGGATTAGAGGCGTGAGCCACCCCGCCCAGCCGGTAACTTAATCACTGTTAACAATTGTTGTATCGCATTATTAAAATAGGAGAAGTTGCAGTTATTACAATCTATCTTAGTAATCACTGTTAAAATTCTTACATAGTGGCCTGTAAATGGTAGGTATCTTGCTACGTTTGTATTGCTGGTTTTTTATATATATATATGACATCTCTTTAACTTTAGAGAAACTTTTAACTTGTTCCTTTTAATTAGGGCTCTGCTTTTCTTAGATTTCTAAGTTATATCTCCTCTCACGGCCAGTTTAGGAAGACTATCTCATGCCCTTCTTTACCCTGAAGTGTATCTCAGCATTAGTCAGGTTTCTTTACTGCTATTGATTTTTGCTGTCTTCTCTCCTAGATGATGCTGGAAATCGACTTCGGTTTCAGTTGGAGTTGGAATTTGTGCAGTGTCTAGCCAACCCAAATTACCTTAATTGTAAGTTGTCAAGCACCTCATTAAATAGAAGTGCTATTAATGATTTCTGACATAAGAGTTGCAATTCATAATAGATCTACTTTTATACATTCTCAGTATTGGATGGAATTACACTTATGCTGGTATATAGATATAATTGAGCTTTGGGACTTGTGTTTTGAATTCAGTGTGTGTTGGTGGTGGGGATGTTACATAAATAGATTATTTATATTAGGAGTCACAAATCATAGTTTAAGGGTTGGTTTGACCTACAGATCTTTTCTTTTTTTGTGTGCCTTTCAGTTCTTGCCCAAAGAGGTTACTTCAAAGACAAAGCTTTTGTTAATTATCTTAAGTACTTGCTTTACTGGAAAGAACCAGAATATGCCAAGTATCTAAAGTAAGTTTAATTTTTATAATCCTAAATATGTATGTACTTTATCATAATACAAAACACTGATGTTTAACAGTCTTCTTTGTTTCACATTGGAAAAAATATATTTTGAATCTGACCACTTCTTTTAGTTGTCACCACCTTAATACAAGACGCATCTCTGACTTGGATTATTGCGATAATCTATTGACTGGTTATCTCTGCTTCCACTTTCATCTTCCTCACCCCTGAAACCTCCCCCTCACCAAAAAAATAAAAGCGAAACAGCTTTTTACACAAAAGCCCAACTTGATCTCTTAATGTAAATCAGAACACTTCACTTTCTTACTTAGAACCTTTCATTGGCTTTCCATTTCCATTCCATGCAGATTAAAATCTAATCTCTTTTCTTCAACTAAAGCCCTATATGATCTGGTCCTGTCTTGTCTGACCTTGTCTTTTACCACTCTCCCCATCTCACTGGGTTTCTGGTCCCAAGGAACTCACAATCTGTAAATGTATCAACATAGCCATGGGTGGAAAATTAAAGAACTTTACAGAAAAGGGTACTTATAAGGAAGGTGTTTCTGGGATTTTTCTGGAGGAAGTAACCTTACCTGATTCTTAGAGCTGCTTTCTTTTCTTTAGGGCCTCCTATATGTCAAGAACTGTGCTAAATGCTTCACATCCATGAACTAATTAAGATATATGTATTTTATATACATATATTTTTAATATATATAAAATATATATATTTGCCATTTGGGTTATTTAACAGGTACTTTTATGCTAAGGCTTACTAAATTGTAAGAAGCATATAATCACAAACTTATTCCCTTTTAATGGTGTAAAAAAAAAAAAGTTGAACTCACATCTCTGCTTTGTCTTAACCAGGTAGAAAGAAAGCAATAGTGAGACTTGTTTTAAACAAAAGTTTGAGAGGAAAATGTTTCATACTTGTTCTTTATCCAAGTCACTTTTCTGATCTGTGTCTAATAATAGGATTCATGAAGCATACATCCTCATGTTGGCTGTAGGACCCTTTGCACCCTTACTGGCTTTTTATAAACAACTCTTTATTCATTTAATAATTCAAAGAAAAGATTTTTTAATTAGTTTGCAAGATATGTTATATGTCTCTCAGTCACCATCAAGTTCAATCTCACTCACAATGTTGTTGAGAGATGGTTATCTATACTCTGGCTGGAGGTTTCCAGTGTGCACATGTTAACTCTGTCAGGGACAGCTGATTCCATTGTTACCAAGATGTTAGAAAGGTTTTCTGTAGATTGTGATATAATAAACCACCTTGTAGCTTCAGTCTGTTTGTTCTGGATTAATCCAGAACCAGCTTATTTCTTCTTGAGGACAACAGCCCTTCAGATTATTTAAATTCGAGAGAAGTTGCAAATTAATCCCTATTGGGCATTTTATTTGGTCTGTACAAAGTTTTAGTTTAATAGTTGCCAACAATTAAAGATTGGAAAGTTTTATATAACAATCCAGATTTCCAGCTACTCTTTAAAATCTGGAAGAGCTGGTAACCCCAGGTCTTCATTCTCTCAGGTCAAGAACTGGCTGGAGCTGAGAGCAGCTGTTTCTACTAGACACTTTGTACCACTTGGCTCGCTTCATTGATAGCCAGTATGTGCAACTATAATGTCTCTCTTACATCTATTTTTCTCAACTATCTTTAGCTGTTGATTAAGTGCCATGGCTTCCAGACTTCTCATGAATTCAAGTGCCCTCCTTTGGATATTTGGCAGTTGTACCTTATACAGTTTAGCCAAGAGCTCAACATAGGCCTTCAGATGTGGTCAGGGTACAGTGGAAATGCCAAATGGCATTTCTTTTCTTCATGTGAACATTACATGTCTATTAGTTCAACTTAAGTTTACATTTCTTTTTGAGGGGAGAGGGCGTAAGAGATCACATTGTTAACTTGCTAGGAGCTTTATTTCAACTAAAATCTTTCACTTCTTATTTTCATCAATGCTGTGAATTGAGTTCTCCATTCATATCTTACTTATTTTTAAAAATCTAAATGCAGAGCTTTCCTATTGTAGCTCTTCTATTTCATCTTTTTGACTTGTAGCCTAACAGAGAATATTGTAGCCTATCAGAATATAATTCCTTATTGTCATCTAATGTATTCTGAGCATTGTCTTCTACAAGTTTGATATAATAAATGATCACTGCATGTCTAAATTCCACTTATTTACTAAATGCTACTTGAAACCATTCTCTTGGTTGTCACATTATTTTACAGTTGAAAAAGAAACTGAACCTTAGAGAGGTTAAGTATCTTGTTCAGGGCCACCCAGCTGGTACTCACACCCAGATCTTTTTAACTACTAATGCTGTCATGAAAAAAAGAAATTAGCCAGGACAGGTATGAATAGAGCATTTTAAGCTAAGCTGCCAACAGTTACAGGCAACAGTGCATTATTGGACTGTAGATAGTAAACCGTTATTATTTTGGAAGGACAGTATGGTATTGGGCCCTGCTATTCATTGTGGTCTTCAGATCAGCAGCAAATGCAGAGCTCAGGCCCCACCCCAGACGTACAGAATCAAAGTCTGTATTTTAAGAAGTGATTCATGTGCATATTAAAGTTTAAGAAGCACTGCTCTAGTAGTATACTATTTTCTAAACTTTAGTCATTTGCATATTACTTGTACCATTTGGGCTCTATCTGTATACCACCTATATGATTTGGTGTTTTGTCTCATTTAAATTTTATGTCTTTTTAATTTAAAATAATTTCACTTACAGGATAGCTCGAAGAATAGTAAAGAGAATTCCTGTATATTCTTTGCCCAGATATTCTAAATGTTAACATCTTATGTAACCACAGTACAATGATCAAAATCAGAATATTAACACTAATCTGAGGCCGGGCGTGGTGGCTCACGCCTGTAATCCTAGCACTCTGGGAGGCC